>CAUYPK010043457.1:0-10966 GCA_963574355.1 Loris lydekkerianus | reverse complement strand
ACACCTTTCACCATTAACTAAGATAGACTCTCACTGGATAAAAGATTTAAACTTAAGACATGAAAATATAAAAATACTTGAAGAAAGTGCAGGGAAAACTCTTGAAGGAATCGGCCTGGGTGAATATTTTATGAGGAGGACTCCCCAGGCAATTGAAACAGTATCCAAAATACACTACTGGGACCTGATCAAACTGAAAAGCTTCTGCACAGCCAAGAACCTAGTGAGTAAAGCAAGCAGATTTATTTTCTCCCTCAGAATGGGAGAAAATATTTGCAGGTTATACCTACAATAAAGGTCTAATAACCAGAGTCCACAGAGAACTCAAACATATTAGCAAGAAAACAGCACGTGATCCCATCTCAGGGTGGGCAAGGGACTTGAAAAGAAACTTCTCTAAAGAAGACAGATGCAAAATCTACAAACACATGAAAGAAAGCTCATCATCCTTAATCATCAGAGAAATGCAAATCAAAAGTACTTTGAGATATCACCTAACCCCAGTAAGCATAGCCCACATAACAAAATCCCAAAACCAGAGATGTTGGCGTGGATGTGGAGAAAAGGGCACACTTCTACACTGCTGGTGGGAATGCACACTAATACGTTACTTCTGGAAGGATGTTTGGAGAATACTTAGAGAACTAAAAATAGACCTGCCATTCAATCCTATAATTCCTTTACTAGGTTTATAACCAGAAGACCAAAAATCACAATATGACAAAGACATGTGTACCAGAATGTTAATTGTAGCCCAATTCATATTTGCTAAGTCATGGAAGAAACCCAAGTGCCCATCGACCCATGAATGATCTAGCAAATTGTGGTACATGTATACCATGGAATATTATGCAGCCTTAAAGAGAGATAAAGACTTTACCTCTTTCATGTTTACATGGATGGAGCTGGAACATATTCTTCCTAACAAAGTATCTTGGAATGGAAGAAAAAGTGTCCAATATACTCAGTCCTACTATGAAGCTAAATTATAGCTTTCACATGAAGGCTATAACCCAACTATAACACAAGACTATGCGGAAAGGGCCAAGGTAGGAGACGGGAGGGAGGAGGTTAGGGTGGAGGAAGAGTAATGGCTGGGGCCACACCCATGGTGCATTTTAGAATGGGTACAGGCTAAAGTTACTAAAGGCAGAATACAAATGTCTACATACAATAACTAGGAAAATGCTATGAAGGCTTGGTTGAACAGTTTGCTGAGAATATTTCAGATTGTATATGAAACCAGCACATTGTACCCCTTGATTGCACTAATGTACACAGTCATGATTTAACAATGAAAAAAAGAAAATATTTCAAATTGTATATAAAACCAGCACATTGTACTCCATGATTGCATTAATGTACACAGCTGTGATTTAATAAACAAAAACAGACGGAAAGAAAGAAATTGAAAGGAGTATTGTAGAAACACCTCCTTGGAGGGTTCTTAGATCCCTCCATGGCCAAAGGCAGGAAGAAGTTCATCCACAGCTTTCCTCGTGTCAGGCTGAAATTAATTCCTGTTCCAAAATTCTATAATTTAGCACATCAGTTGACCTAAAACCAGGATATCCCTGTTGCTTGCTATGATCATGTCCACATTCTTCGAACACTTAGCCTAACAAAGGTATTTGTAAAAACTGATTATGTTGGTCCAAAACGGTCACAGTGATTTCCACTTTAGGGAGAAATCTCTGGACACAAGGATGTCTCTGGGGCAGCCTGAGTTGTCTTCCTTTGCCTTTACCTACTTGTCCTTGGCATGTGAGCATGGTGAAGCAGGCAATAGATTTTATTTAGATTTTGCTATTTACTGACCATTTTTTTCTTTTCGATAAAACAGGCTATTAACCAAACAGGCTGATTGATTTCCAAAACAACATACATACTATCAATGAAGAAAATAAAAATGGCTGTCAAAGTTTTTATAAGTTTCCTTCCTTCCTCTTTCCTGACTCCATCACCCAACATTTTAGCCTCATCCTGATGCTGCCAGCCACTAAGGACATTGAGCACATTGGGCTGAACCCTTTATGCCACCTCGTTTCATTCCCACAACATCTCACAATATAGTGATTTTTATCCTCATTTTACAAATTGAAAGCTGAGTTTCAGAGAGGTTGTGACCCGCCCAAGGGCACATAGCTTATAGTAAGTGATAGCCATTTCACTTTATTTTCAAAAATCAAGTCTTAAAAAAATATAGTGTTATCATTCCTTTTTTACCTTTACTATGTCCTAGGCACTGTGCTAAGTGCCTTATATACATTATCTCAGACCTTTACATCAAATCTATAAAGTAGGTTTCATTCTACAGTTAAGAAACCTAAGAGACTTGCCCAGAATTATACAGCTGGTAAAATGCAGCCAAGAAGAAAATTCAGGATTTCTGACTTCTAAGTCCATGTTGTTAACCAGGAAGGTGCCTGGTGCTCTCCACTTCACAGGCTGAAGCACACTTATACATATGTGAAGACAGTACTTCACCCAGTATTTTGTAATTTGTTTGTTTTTCCTCAGCAAGTAAATGGGTTTCCAACTGTTACCTTTAAACTTGAAAGAACATGACCCAATCCTGCTCTCCTAAGTCAACAACAGACCCCTCCTCCATCTTTTGTCCCTTCTATTCAATGACAGCCCTCACTTGACTGCTGGTCTCTGCCATCTTGTCCTCTGTGATTCCTTAACTCCTCACTTTGGGCTCATCTTGAGTTTGTCATCTCACACCTACCCTTTAAACCTGGTGCTTCATGCAGACCAGCCACCCAGGCTTTGGACTTCAAATAAACCCTCATGTCAATGATTTGGCCCCTCCTGACCAAGACTCTGGAGTGATGCCTCACCATATCTGACTGCTACTCGGGATTCCAACTTCCACCCCAACCCTGGCCTTGCAATAGGTGCCACTCTCCCTCACTTTCCCAAGATTAGCTCTGGCTTAATAAGTCAACAGCAGAAATTCTGTCAGATAAGCTCTAAAATCTTTGTAGTTGAAAAATAATATCCAGGGTGGTGCCTGTGGCTCAGTTGAGTAGGGCGCTGGCCCCATATACTGAGGGTGGTGGGTTCAAACCCAGCCCCAGCCAAACTGCAATGAAAAAAACAGCTGGGCATTGTGGCGGGCATCTGTAGTCCCAGCTGCTCAGGAGGCTGAGGCAGGAGAATCACGGAAGCCCAAGAGTTGGAGGTTGCTGTGAGTCCTGTGACATCACAGCACTCTACTGAGGGCGGTAAAGAGAGAGAGAGAAAAAAGTAATATCCAAAGTTATCATTTCCACTGAAATAGGGAGATGAAAGTTTATTGATAAATATGCACAGACTGTACTACTCTGAGGTTGAATTATGTCCATCACTCTGCTTGAGGAATTATAGCTGTGTGGCTTTGGGCAAGTCACATCACCTCTCTGGTCACTAGGTTCTTGGTCTGTCAAATAACAGATAGAGTTAGCTCATCTCAGGCATCTGCAAACTCCGAAAATCTATTATTTTATGATTAAAGGAATAATAAATAATAGAAATTTCTCCCATCAATGTTTCAGGCCAATTGTTAATCACACTAATGGTGCTGTTTTTGAAATTCAACTACAAAGTTCACCTTCAGGGAGAACGGAGGATTCAGGGCAGTTGGACATTCCTGGACATCACTGGAGGCTAAACCCCAAGTTGATCATAAAGTGTTATCAACGGTAAAAGAAAATCTAGGGGATCCTCACAGAACTGGGGTGCACTTTGGAATGAAGGAGCACTTTTGGTGAGTAGAAATCTGTTAGCTGATCAAAACCCAAGATGAAACTCACTTTTTAAAAATGTTTGGATTTTTTTTTTTCTTTTAAGTTTGGCTCATCACTTGTTTTTTTCACTGTTCCTTATGTAATCTTGTGGGATGCAGCGTCAGAAGTCATAAATGCTTCATAGCGCTCTGGGAAAAAAAAAAATCGCTCTGCAAAGCAAATGCAACTTGAAATAAAAGAAGTTTTTGCAAGAAACTCAAAAGAAAAGTATAACTTGCTTGGTTCATAGCCCACACTGATCACTAATTCTCAAGCTGCTACATGACTCCATCACTTGTTTCAGGTTTCTTGTTGTGCTTAGTTTAAGACTGAGTTAAAGATACAGTCTGTCACATCTGCACTGCATTTTTCTAGAAATCATAGAAAAGATGCTGTCTTTGTGGCATTTTCCGCAAATGGAAGCTGGCGGGTTTTTATTTCCCACTTGAAGAAACTCAGAAAGACCCTTTGTCCCAAATCCCATTTTCAGTATGCCTGTCACTGCCTTTCATGATTCCTGTGGGTTAATTATGCTCTTTTTGTAAAAATATAAGTACTCTTGCCCAAAATTCACACACAAAAACACAAAGTTGCCCCTGGCAGAGGTAAAATCCATAATAGCAAACTCTCAAACATTAGCATCTTAATAAAATTGGTTTAGCCAAATTATTTCTAACGTGGAAGCTAGCTATGATGGATATTCCTAATAAACAAGCAAATCATGCTTTTTTAAACCTCTTTCATATTCATTAACTCATCTGAGTTTCTTTGCAGAAGTAGCAAGGACAGCTGTGTGCTCCTTCACTGACTCTTTCCTACAACAAATTTTACTGCCAAGCACCAAGCTCAGGTGCTAAGCCTGCAGGACAGAGAACAGTGTCCTTTACCCTCATGCAGCTGGAAGCATATGGCAGACAGATACATAAAAGCCGTTACAGAGACACAAACCAAAACAAGAACAGCTCCCACATGTTGTATTTTGCCTATAGTCAAATAGCTAGAAAGTTTTGGAGGAGGAATTTCCTCATAGGTCTTCGAAGTCTAAGTTCAGAACACCATCAAAGGTATGCTGAAGGTTTTTGTAAATAGACTAATTTTGACAGGAGAAAGTGAGGAAAAGAAAGTTCCAAACTAGGGTCTAGTTACTGGAAGAATAAAATCCGAGTTAATTTCTCAGGTACTAGTGAGCAACCAGCAGAACCAAGTGAGATTTCTCAGCCAAAGACATGAGGGAAAAATTCCCATGAATCAACTATGTTAATTTTGCCACATCAACCCTGAGTCTGGCATTGGGCTGCTGCTCAAGAAACATTTATCTCAACTTTTTGTTGTTGTTGTTTTGAGACAGAGTCTCACTATATTGGTCTTGGTAGAGTGCTGTCACATCACAGCTCACAGCAACCTCAAACTCTTGGGCTTAAGCGATTCTCTTGCCTCAGCCTCCCAAGTAGTTAGGACTATAGGCACCCGCCCCACAATGCCCGGCTATTTTTGGTTGCAGTAGTCATTGTTTTTTGGCAGGCCTGGGCTACATTCAAACCCTCCAGCTTGGGTGTATGTGGCTAGCTCCCTTAGTTGCTGAGCTACAGCGCCAAGCCAAGAACATTTATCTCTATTCAATTCAACTTAAATAAGTCGTATAGCCTCTTGTAGGTATGTTACCAAATGACATTGCCACCCTGCCCCCTAAAAAAACATTGAAATCTCAGTGATGTTGCCTTGAGACCTCACTTCTACGCCCTTAAACCATCCTGAACATCCTTATTTTTCCTGCTGCTGAGAATCTTATCATTTAGCTCACTAATTCCATTCTACCCCCATGTCCCAAGGCATAGTTCTTTCTCCATTTTCCATGAGAAATCTATTTGTGTCGACCATTTGTTAAGCTTTCAAGACTTCACTGAAGACCAGAGAGTTCAAGGAGGTGTTATATCACATAGAACACGGCACAGCTGATTCATCGTCATGCTGGCTCTCCCTCCCTCGTACTTCCTTCACCCTTTCCAGAGCAACAAATACTCTTTTTCTTTGCTGTGGCACAGCTAAACTGAATGCCCAGGGTCTCCATTTTCACAGTCAGTAGGCTGTTCTAGGGTTTTCCCCCACCAGGGGGGTCTCACCTAAAAAAGAATTCTCAGACCAATTGTTAAAATAATGAAAATTTTCTATCTCTTATTCCACCTAAGACATAAATCAAAGGTGTAGACCACCAAATGTAAATTAGTACAGTCTCTATGGAAAACAGTATGGGGATTCTTCAAAAAATTAAAGGTATATCTACCCTTTGGTCTGGTAATCCCATTACTGGGTATCTACCCTCCCCCCAAAAGAAATGATCATTTCAAAGAGACACATACACTTGTATACTTACTGCAGTCCAATTGACAATTGTGAAGATACAGAATCAACCTAAGAGCCCATCAACTGATGAGTGGGAAAAAAAAATATGAAGATGTGTGTGTATATTTGAGCTTCTTTGTAGAAGTAGCAAGGACAGGTATCTGCTCATGTATATATAATGCATACACACACAACATGGAATACTACTCAATTATAAAAAAGAAGGAAATGTCTTTCACAGTAACTTAGATGGAAGTAGAAGACATTATCCTAAGCCAAGTATCTCAGGAACAGGAAAACAAATACTGTATGTTCTCATTTATAACTGAAAGCAAAGTGATGGACATATAGAGTGGTATAACATACTTTGGAGACTCAGAAGGGGTAAGGTTGGGAAGGGGGTGAGGGATCAAAAAATTACCTATGGGGTACTTATGGCAGGTGCAGTAAAAGCCCTGACTTCGCCACTGTTAACAATTCATCCATGTACCAAGAAACTCCTGTACTCCCTAAATCTACTGAAATTTTTTCTAAAGTAGACCATTGCTCTTTATTGTCAGTATTTGCTTTGGCCACGTAATAAAAGATGGTAGAGTCCCTAACACAAAATGACATTTCTTAATGCTCTTCTAACTCAATTGAAGGACTGCTTCCACCTTAACTCAGTGGCCAGCATATCCACCTAGCTTCTATTCTGTAACACCACAGGCTTTCTATACTCTAAATGGGATCTAATATGTTCTGGATCTGTGGCTATAAGGAACAGAAAAAATTATTAAACACCCATTGTGCACAAAGTATAATACCAGGGAACAGTAAGAATGGAGAATCATAGCCTCTATTCTCCAAGAACTTGTGGGTCTAGCTCTGGCAGCTTTATGTAAGGAAAATCATCCTAATAGTTAAAGTTGGGAAAGTTAGTGAATCTCCATTGCCAGAAGTACTTCAGAAAGATCTGGAGAACTACCTCTCAGAACAGTTGTAGGAGATATTTTATTTAAGATTAGTGTGAGAATACAAACTAGGTTACAAAGTTTGCATTTATTAGGTAGAGTCCCTCTTGTAGTTGTGTCCCCCACCCAAAAAGTGTGCCATATACTCTTACATTGTGCCCATTAATTGTGAGCACATCAATCCCCCTCGCTCCTCCTCTCTCTCCTCGATCTGAATTAAGTTTTTCTCCTAAGTGAGATCAGTAGACCATCTACTGCCTTCATATTAGTACTGCGTACATTGAATACTTGCTTTTCATTCTTGTGATACTTTACTAAGAAGAATGTGTTTCAGCTCCATCCAGGTTAATACAAAAGATGTAAAGTCTCCATCTTTTTTATGGATGAATAGTATTCCATGATATACATATACCACAGTTTGTTAATCTATTCCTGGTTTGATGGAAATTTAGGTTGTTTATACATCTTGAAAATTATAAATTGAGCTGTGATAAACCATCTAGTGCAAATGTCCTTATGATGAAATAATTTTTTTCCTCTGGGTAGATACCTAGTAATGAGATTGCAAGATCAAATGGAATGTCTAATATGAGTTCTTTGAGGATTCTTGTAGGAGAAATTTTTTCGCAAAAGATAGAAGTGTCGTCTCAGTTCTAAATTCCCAATGTCCCTCAATACACAGTAATATATATTATGATTAATTCACTTACCCAATAAGTATTTAATGCCCTGACTTTAGGGCTTTCATGCCTGGGTTTAAATCTCAACTGTGCCACTTCCAAGCTGTGAGATCTTGGGCAAGTTAGCATCTCTGAATCTGTTTCCTCATCTATAAAATGGAAATAATAATAATTTCTGCTTCATAGAGTTGTTGTGAAGATGAAAGGAGATAATTTATGTAACACACTTTTGAATAAATGAAATTAGATACAAGTAGTGGTAATATATAATATACTTCTGCTGAAATATTTTATAGTCTGTCAGGCCCAGAGCCAGACACTAGATCACCAGGATTAAGAAAACTGACATTACATGATTGTAAGAGGGTCTTTACCTAACAAATTCAATCAGTGTAACCTGGTTTCTTGTATCCTCAATGAATCTCCAACAATAAAAAATAAATAAATAAATAAATAAATAAATAATAGAAAACTGACATCAATCAATCCTACTTTTCTTGAACTCAAAGTCAGCCAGGACAGGACAAGATATTTACTTAATATCTTGTAAAAGATATTAAAAGGTCACAAAAACATAAAAATAGTTTCAAGCTTTGAAAATTTCTATGATGGTAAAAAAAAAAAAAAAAAAAAAAAGGAGAGCAAATGCCACGATAACATATGACAGAGGGAAGGGAAGTTACTTAGATTGGGAGGTGCGGGAGTGATCTTTGAGGAACTGACATTTAAGCTGCACTGCAGTACTGATGTATCCCTGCACCAGCAGTTTAAAGGAGCTCCCCGTGCTTAGCTTTTAAGTGCACAGAGAAAGCAAGCCACCTCTCTGCAAGGGAGTCACCTGGCAATCTGATTCCTAAATTGTGTATCAAGCTTCACAGTAGGCAATGTAAGTGTAAACAGGCTTTCTTTGCTCTGGCTATTAGATTCCATTTGCTTTTTCTCTGAAGTCTGTAAACTTAACAGTCTACCCATCCATTCATTCATGTACTCAGCCATCCAGCCTATGGCAGATTCAAAGATACATTGCCTCAATCTCAAAGAATCCTATAAGAAAGGCCAATGTGTGCACAAGTTACTATGACCAAAGCCACATGGGAGTGATGTAAGCAAATGATATGAAAGTTCAAAAAAGCTAGAAATTCAACACAGATGAGAGTACAAAAGGAGAACTTTCTGGAAAAGGTGGCATATTGGCAGGATTCAGTGGCTCATGCCTGTAATCCTAGCACTCTGGGAGGGTGGGTGGGAGGATCATTTGATCTCAGGAGTTTGAGGTTGTAGTGAGCTATGATGATGCCACTGCACTCTACCCCAAGCAACAGAATGAGACCATCTCAAAAGAAAAAGGTGGTATGTTGAAGCATGCCAGGAGATTTAAAGGAATCAAATCTTACTTAGCATATATATATATATATATATATATATATATATATATCTTGAATATGTGTATTCAATATATATCTATCTATATATCACAATTAGAAAATATCCTTGAAAAATTTCATAAGCAAGACTATGTCAGAGAGTGTCACTATCTCTAAGACATCCAGTACAAACATTATGTCCTCTAGTTCTGAAATCAATCATTGCTTTGGTAAAATTTGTGAGCTCACTTTAAAAACTGTGAGATCTTTGGTGTTTGACTCGCATGTAGGGCACTGAGAGACTCATCTTGCAGAAAGATCACGGACTGCTGAGGAGCAGCAGTCCTTGCCACACATCTGCATCCCACTCAGCCACACCTACCACTCACTGTAGAGAGTTGGGCAATGCTGTCCCCCACAGCTTAACTAACAGCTTATTCTTGCACTCAGCCTCTCTATGTCAAGCCATCTCTCTGTTTAAATTTGTGCTGACTATTAAATATGCATGGAAAAAATGTAAATATGATATGTTTCCATTGTAACATGGTCAAAAAACGAATATTAGCAAAGAGTTGAGATATTTAGGAAATAGTTAGGTGACCTAATATAAGGGCAAATTGGGGCCTATATAGTTTTTTTAGGGTTCTTATAATGGAGTACCACAAACTTGATGACTTAAAGCAATAGAAATTTATTCCCTCGCAGCTCTAGAGAGCAGAAGTCTGAAATCAAGGTGTCAACTACTCTGGTAACTTGAGGAGAGATTCCATATTGGACTCTTCTGGTGACTGTGGCATTCCTTGGCTTGTGACAACATAGCTCTCATACCTACCACTATCTTCACTTGGCTCCTTCCCTGTGTCTCTGTGCCTCAAATGTCCCTCTCCTTTATCCTTTGTTTGTTTGTTTGTTTGTTTGTTTGTTTGTTTTGAAATTCTAAAACAAAAAGTTTTTATTTTATTTATTTATTTATTTACTTTTATTCTTAAATCATAGCTGTGTACATTAGTGCAATCACCTGTACCCATTCTAAGATGCACCATAGATGTGACCCCACCCATCACCATCCCTCCACCCAAACCTCCCCCGTCCCTTCCCCTTCCTTGGCCCTTTCCCCATAGTCTTGTGCTATAGTTGACTAATAGCCTTCATGTGAAAGCTATAATTTAGCTTCATAGTAGGACTGAGTACATTGGATACTTTTTCTTCGATTCCTGGGATACTTTGCTAAGATAATGTTCCAGCTCCATCCATTGTAAACATGAAAGAGGTAAAGTCTCCATCTTTCTTTAAGGCTGCATAGGATTCCATGGTATACATGTACCACAATTTGCTAGTCCATTCGTGGGCCGATGGGCACTTGGGCTTCTTCCACGACTTAGCAATTATGAATTGGGCTGCAATAAACATTCTGGTACAAATGCCTTTGTTAAATTGTGACTTTTGGTCTTCGGGGTATAAACCTAGTAAAGGAATTATAGGATTGAATGGCAGGTCTATTTTTAGTTCTCTAAGTATTCTCCAAACATCCTTCCAGAAGGAACGTATCAATGGGCATTCCCACCAGCAGTGTAGAAGTGTGCCCTTTTCTCCACATCCATGCCAACATTTCTGGTTTTGGGATTTTGTTATGTGGGCTACTCTTACTGGGGTTAGGTGATATCTCAAAGTAGTTTTGATTTGCATTTCTCTGATGATAAAGGATGATGAGCTTTTTTTCATGTATTTCTAGATTTTGCATCTGTCTTCTTTAGAGAAGTTTCTCTTTAACTCCCTTGCCCACCCTGAAATGGGGTCACGGGTTCTTTTCATGCTAATAAATTTGAGTTCTCTGTGGATTCTGGTTATTAGACCTTTAT
>CAUYPK010043453.1:0-45268 GCA_963574355.1 Loris lydekkerianus | reverse complement strand
TGGTGCTTGTAGTATAGAGGCCTCCCAGAGAGAAGTTGGATACAAGGTGGAAGCCAGGAGTCATTCTTTAACAGAGAACTTTAGCAACGTAAGAATGGGGGCTGAGTCACTAAACCTGCCCATGCTCACGTTATGCCCAACGTCTCAGGGATCCGTGGAGTTGCATCTTCTGTGAGATAAAGGCTATCCAAGAAAGGTGCCCGGAAAGCCCACCGTGTCATCAGGAATCTGAGGTCCTGGTGAGAGAGATGCTTCCTGAGGAACAGTTGGTGAGTTGAAACATGAACCTGAAACCTCCTCCTTTCCATTCAGCTGAGAGAGGCACAACGGTGTAAAGGGCTTGGGAAATGGAGCCCAGAGGCAGGCAGACTGCTGGCCCATGGTGCACATCCATGACCTAATGCTATAATCTGTATCCAAAGAAAATTCCCAATTCAAAGAATAGCCTTACTCCACATTTGTTTCAAAGAGTCCACAGGTTTGGGGACCCCCTTGTTCTTTCTGGGCATGTATCTGAGTGCTTACTCTACTCTAAGGTGCTTTTCACTTAAAATCTGCTCCATCTTTTGCAGAAATGTGAGTTTGTCCTCTTGAAGGTCTATTGCGACTCAGAACCATATTATGTAAGTAATACTTTAAAAAATAAAAACCTTGAAACTGACACTTGTCAAATCTGTGATCTAATTTTCATGATCCAAGTTGCAATTATGTTTACCTTGTTGATGAGTTTTTAGATGGGGTGCCATGAAGAAAAGAGATTTCTCATAGTTGTGAAGAATGAATATCTAAGACACTAGGGTGTTAGCATGGTCAGGTCCTGGAGAGGGCTGTTTTCTGGGTTCGACATGGCTGCCTCCTCACTGTGTTCTGAGAGATTGAGAGAGGTCTCTGGAGCCTCCTTTGTAAGGGCCCTAATCCTATTTGTGAGGACTCCCGTCCTAATTACCTCCTAAAGCTCTCGCTAATACCATCAGGGAGTTAAAATTTCAACATAAGAAAAGGGGTATAAATCTTCAGTCCCTAGTAAGTGGAGTCCATACAAGACAGACCTGAAATCAGGCTGACAGCCTCCCCTTTGTCCTTTTCTCAACAGAGGAGAGGTAGATCTCGGGGCCCAGAAAAGCTCGTGTGGTTAAACAAAGTCAAGGAAACCCTGAATGAGAAGATGTACCCCCAAGTGAAGGGGTTTGTGGAGGACATGCGCCTCATCTTTCAAAACTGCAAGGTATTTTACAGGGTAAGTGGCTTTTACTGCTTTTTTACAATTTTCTCTCAATTAAGTCACTTTGAAGTCACTTTACCTGTCACCTTCTTGCAGCAGGTAAATGTTACAATGGCCCTCATCAGGTGGCAAGCTCACACAAGCACAAATTCTGAAATCCTCTAAAAGCCTTGTGGTGCACATGAGGAAAATAATAGCAAACCAGAGGTGTTATCAGCCTTTGAAAATACAATTAAGCAGAGCATTTATTCAAGCCCAAAGTTGGGAATGGCCATCTGGAAAACAGACTTCAAAGAAAGAGAGTCAGTGCTCTGAAATTAAAAGTTCAGGTCTTGTCTATATACGAAGAAAACAAAGAACTTTAGGAGGATTGTAACGTTTTCTACTTGTAAACCAAGACTGGTTTACAACAATTTAATTAGTTACAATTCATTTTCCATATAGTTTGTTCTCATTTCTTTTCTAAACTAAGAGTATATTTGACATTCCATCTTAGGCAATGTAATAGTCCTAAAGTCTTTGTATAAAAAAAGTATGAGGAATCAGTAGTGAGTAGGGAAGGAATCTTCCCTGGTGCCCTTTAGTCATTTGCAACATTTTTTTTTTTTTTTTTTTTTTTGAGACAGAGCCTTATTATGGTCACCCTTGGTAGAGTGCTATGGTGTCACAGCTCACAGCAACCTCAAACTCTTAGGCTCAAGAGATTCTCTTGCCTCAGCCTCCCAAGTAGCTGGGACTACAGGTACCCTCCACAATACCTGGCTATTTTTTGTTGTTGTTGCCATTGTTGTTTAGCAGGCCCGGGCCAGGTTCGAACCCACTAGTCCTGGTGCATGTGGCCAGTGCCCTAATCACTGAGCTACAGGCGCCAAGCATGTGACATTTTAAAAATAAACTAGGTAAAAAAGAAAGCCAGCCCATAGTCATGGAAACAAAGGTTACAGCTGCCTGTGTACATGACCAAGGTCTCCAAATCTCATTCCTTTAATGTTCAAAATATTTAAAAGTTGCAATACCTTAGATTTTGAATTACTCATTTTTACACTGTCATTGCAAACATGACCCTGGGACTTTAGAATTCATTCACTTCTAGATTATTCATTTCTGCCCATGGAGAACAGTAGGCTGCAGACTCACTCTTTTCCACAGAAAATAGAGGTGCATTTTAAACTAATATTTCCCCTTTGTAAAGAAAGATACCAAATCAAATTTCTCAAATTTCAAAATCTGGGATTTCTTAACATCTGAATTTCCTAGTGCTGTATCAAAAAGATTACCTGAAGAATTAAGACTGAACATAAAAGGAAGATACCATTAATTTACCCTAGGCATTTCTATACTGTCATATTGTCATAAAAATGTGCTTTATTAAAAATCACATAACTGGAATTTTTAAAAAATTAAATCAATACATTTCTGATTGGAAATTATATTTCAATATAGTTCTGTTTTTGATCCTTTGTCTTCCACATAAAGAGAAACAAATTATCAGAGAACATAAGCTCCTCTCAAGTAGATTAATTCTCACCTAACATTTGGGATGGCCTAAAATGAAGCTCCAGATTATCTGAGACTTAGGGCATCTAAGCTTATTGAATGATGGCTATAATTGTCTTTGTCTTTCTAGGACAAGAAATGCATCAGACTGGGACTTCAAGTGGAGAACAACTTCGAGAAGAATTTCAAAAACATTTTTGCAATTCAAGGAACAAGCAGGAACAATTTTTGATTTGAGCCCATATTATATTAACTTAACTCATTTTCACATACTCCCTTCGGACTCCTCAGCAGCTTGGGACACAAAGTGCTGGTGGCCCCCTAAGCTCTATACGTTCATGTGCAATCACCGTATCACTCTCCTTTCCCAAACTTTTCTCATTGCCATTCCTGGTCATTCATTTTTATAAATAAAAACAGAAGTTGTCTTATCAAATTCTCTTATTGAGTAATTCAAAGTGAAGGTTACAATTGAAAATATGAAGTCTTTCTGTAAAGGTTCATACTATATCCTTCCATTTATTCAAATCATTTGTGAGGTTCTTCAGTAATGTTTACTCTTCCCTTTTCCACACAGGACATTATTTCTTTTTCTTTCTTTCTTTCTTTTTTTTTTTACTTTCAAAACCTTTGTATGTTTGGTTGTTACTGTGAAAGCTATCTTTTCCTCATTAAACTGTCTTACTGATTATTGCCTTATTGTAAAAGTCTACTGTTATTCATATATTTTCGTCACTGATTACCTAACTGAATACTAGATGGTATTTTTGTTTGTTTTTGGCCTTTGATCCTGTGGCATCAGGAAGCCTGGGATGGGTGTATGGCATCTCCAGCTTGTAATTCATGGTATTTTAATTGGCACAGCTGATGGAGGTATCCCTTGCTTGGACACCAAAGCCTCTGAAAGCTCTTGGTTCTGTTGGGGAATGGCTCTGCCAGGACATCCTGATGTACTTGCATGTTCAGGGAGGAAAAATAATGTTCTGTTTAACTTCTTAACTGGGGGTCATGTAACACAGACAGACTAATGAGAAAAACAAACAGAAGTTTATTAGCACATGTACATATAGCACATAGTATATTACCCACACAAGCTCAGACGACATTCTCTTTGCTAAAGCAATGAGAAATGCATTGGTGAGGAGGTGCTGATATTTTTCAGAATCTCACTTTTACCTGTCGTCTGTAAACTCGAGTTGACACCAGGAGATGATGCCAGGTAATGGGACTTTTTTAGTATAAAAGGAGCTAACAGGGTCTCACATAATCAGCACAGGTAAGATGGATACAATTACAATAATGAGCAGCCAGTTCAGAGGAACCTTGATTCATGTGGCTCTACAGCAACAAAACCACAGTAGTCTAAGAAGAAACAAAGCCTATGTCCATTACCACCGTATTAGTCAGTGCTCTCCAGAGAAACAACAAATTAGATGGGGTGGGGGAGAGAGAGAGAGAGAATCAGACTGAGGGCCTGAGTAGTATACACTGGTCTCCATCATGTGCCCATTCAAATCACCTGTGTCCTCTGTGAAACCCAAGTGGTTCATCATCTATTAGCACTTGGTGTGCAGCTATTGATATGCCCCTTGCAAAAAAACTTCCTCTCCGTCCCTATTAGTAAACAGCATATGTTTACACAGGAATGGCAGTAATAAATATTCATAGCCCCAGGGCTATGTTTGTTCACACATTGTTTAATGATAGGAATGTCTTCTGAGAAAAGTGTCATAAGGTAGTTATGGCTTTGTGTGAACATAATAGAGCATAGTTACACAAACCTAGGTAGTATAGCCTACTGTACACCTAAGCTATATGGTATAACATATACTTCCTAGGCTACAAACCTACACAGCATATTACTGTACTGAATGTTGCAGGCAACTGTAATACAATGATAAGTATTTCTGTATCTAGACATATTTAAACCTAAGAAAGGTAAAAATATTGTATTATCATATTATGGGACCACTGTTGTATATGCAGTCCTTCATTGATGAAATGTCATTAATGGTATAAGACTGTATATGGAGAGAGAGAGAGAGAGAGAGAGAGATTGATTTATTATGGGAATTGACTCATACTATATTATGGAAGCCAAAAAGTCCCATAATCTGTCATCCACAAGTTGGAGAACCAGAAAAGAGGATTGCTCAAGTCTGAAATTCTGAGAACCAAGGGTCCCTGGTCTAAGTCCCAGAATCTGAAGAAATGAGAGCCAGGAGCTCCAATAGCCAAAAGTAGGACAAGATACTTGTCTTAGCTCAAGAAGAGAGGTAGAGAATTCACTCTTCATCTCCTTGTCTTCTGGTTGGATGATGCACACCCACATTAATAAGGGTGGATCTTCTTTTCTCAGTCTACTGATTCAAATCCTGATCTCTTTCAGAAACACCCACTCAGATATGTCCAGAAATAATGTTTTACCAATTATTTTTATTTTCCTTTCCCCAGTCAAGTTGATACATAAAATTAACCATTATAAGCACAAAGGGAAATTGAGATTATTCATCCAGTCTTTATATCTAAGCCAGTTCACTGACTCAGAGTTCAGTCATGGAAAGACTCCATGCCACAACAAGTATTTATAACAAATAACACTAACTCTTCCCAAGGGTGCCTGCAGCTTCTTATCAGAGTAACTACGCACTTCATAAAAGGGTATAATACCCAATTTAAGAGCTGTTGAAGAGAGGGTCTGGGCTAACACTACTGTAGAGTCCCAAAATACCATCATGACCATCACAACAGATTCTATGGAGGCCAGCTGACAAAGAGAGTCCCAGTGTAACAGACCAACAGCCCCCACAAAGATCCAAGTCTGTCTCAGCCTTAGTCCCTACACCTCTCCACCCCACCCCCAGGGCAAAGCCTGAGAACAAGTCTCAGAATAGAACAAGTAAGTTCTTTGAGTTCCCTTAACACCCTAGCAATGGATAAACAATGGTGGAAAACTTACTTCAAGCTGAGTTTCCCAAGCTACCAAACTGAGTTTCCCAAGCTGTCCCTGTGCCAACCACCATGCTGTAACCCCCTGAGCCAACCACCACATTGTAACCCTGCCTGAATTAACCATCATGTTCTGCTTCTGTGTTTGTTTGCTTGCTTGCCACACAACACAAAAAGGGTATAAAAAATCAGCCTGCTCCCCACTTGGGGGCTGCCTGTTCTTTGGAGCAGTGGTCCCCTGCGCAGGTGTAATATATCACCATCAGTTTTATACCTGAAGTGGGGGCCAAGTCTTTTCTTACAGGAGGAGACAGGTACAACACCAGCCTGTGTCAACCTCATGGTGGGTCCATTGGCTTTGTAGACCTAACCTTGAGATTATTTCTCCAGTCCCCATGTACATAACTGGATTGGAAACACTTAACAATTGGCACAAATCTCATTGATTGTATAGAATAATACTCATTGCAGGAAGAAAGAAATTGGAGACCTCTGAAACTGTCACCACCTTGCCCCACCCCCAGCCAGGCAAAATAAGGCAGTTACTGAGACTAACACCACCTTCAAAGACTTAAAGAATACAGACTGGTCTCTATCATACCCACACTCAATTTATACATATGTCCTCTGTAAAAACCAGTGAAATCATGTAGATGACAGGGAATATGTAACCCTGTATTAGCCCAATTGCAGCTGGTGAGTCAACTATGATAGTATGACTAGAACAGAACAACATACCTATTAGCACTTGGTATGTAGCTATGAATATAGCAAAAACATTTTTTTTTAATCTGTCATTAAAGAGTTTACTTTTATATGGGAATGACAAAAATACACATTTGTAGCTCCAGGGCTATGTGGACTGTTAGACTTTCTACTATAACATAGTTCTCAGGGACTTCATTCTCAGAGACATTGCAAGGAACATCACACTTTTCCACTATAGGTACATGGTAATCAGATGGGGACAAGTCACTACACCTTGACTCATGAGGATATAGCAATAGCTAATACACCCTAGTGTTCCTGGAAGGAAGATAGGCAGGCAGCCATACAGGGTGTCCCTTGACTAGTAATAACTGGAAATAATGAAGAACTGGACAACATGGTGGAATTTTTAATTTTCAGTGGTTCAGGACAATATCGAGCATACCCTCCAAAATACAGAACCACTTACACCTCCCACCACAAACAGGCAGCAGCAAAAAATGATATAAATGTTCACAATGACACCATTACTCAACAGGACAAGGAAACTACTTAGTTATTACATGAGAACCCTTCCACGCTGGAGGGGCAGCGATTTATTCTCACAGAAGATGAAACACATTCCGAATAGAGGTTTGCTTCTCCTACCCACAGTGCCTCTGGGAACAATACCATCGAAAAGCCTACAGACCACCTGCTTTACTTCTTGCTGCATGGCCAACCACCCCAAACGTAGTGGTTTCAAAAACAATAATTTATTATTCCTCATGATTCTGTGGGTTGGGAACTCTTGCAGTCTTAGCAGTCTTCTTTTTCATGTGGTGGACATTTGTACCTTACTATAATCCACTTTTAAGAAAAATGCAAATGTAGTCTAAAAACCCTTTGAGCACTTGCTGCCATGGCTTGCCTGGCATCCCAAATTCACATTCTTGACTCAGGAAGACCACCAGGCTGTTGGGGGACCTAATGTGGCCCTACATGGAGCCTCCCCCACTTCTTCTAAGACAAAAGACAGAAGTTAGCTTCTAGTTAGCTCCACCCCCAAAGTTCTCCCCAAAGGTTCCTAAATCTCCAAAGCCCTCCAAGCAAGCTGTGGCTTTTACCCACCCCCCAGGGCCCCATATAACTGGGGTCTCTAACTGCCCCCAGGCACATATGCCATCTTCACACTGCCCAGGCAGGTTGCTGTCCCCTTTTAATAAACCTGACCTAAACTTCTCTGCTTCCTCTAGGTCTCGTCTCTGGGCACAGCTGCTTATACTTTTCAGAGCTGTAACAGAGTTCTCCCTCCTTGGAAACTAGCAGAAACCCCGGGAGAAATTTACAACCCCCCTTGTTTGCTTCCACTTTCCCAGGGATCACCTTTCTCATGGCTTGATATCCAATGTTTTAAAAACTGTTTTTAAGTGTATTTTGCACATTTAGTTATCTCAGTTGGAAGGGTGAATGTGCATCCTTCTTGGTCTTCAATCAACAATTTATTTTTTTCTGAGACAAGATCTCTATTGCTCCAGCTAGAGTGCAGTGGCGTCATCTCTGCTCACTGCAACTTCAAATTCCTGGGCTCAAGCAATCGTCCCACCTCAGCCTCCTGAGCAGATGGCACTACTGGCACATGCTACCACACCTGGCTATTTTTTTTTTTTTAATTTTTGTAAAGTTAAAGTCTTGCTTTTGCTCAGGCTAGTCTCAAACTCATAACCTTACATGGTCCTCCCACCTTGGCTTCCCAAAGTGCTTCCCAAAGTGCTGGGATAACAGGCATGAGCCACCACACCTGATCACATTCAACAGATTTTTAAGGTACTCAATTTCTCTACTAGTAAAAGAAACTTTTATGTAGGTAAATTGTGGAAATGTCTAGTATATATTAAGTTAAAAAGGTAATGAAATAGTAAAATGTGTAAAATATATTTTATACCTGTAAATGTATAAAGCAGAATTATAAATTTATAAAATAATTTCATGAAGTTAGAAAGCATATAAAACATATATTTTTATGATCTTTATATACATACTAAAATTATGGAAGGATATAACCAGTGTTTACAGGAAGGTATATTTTGTAATACCTAATATTTTCTCTTTTTTCTTTCTTTCCCTTTTTTTTTTTTTTTTTTTTGAGACAGAAACTCAGTTTATCACCCTGGGTAGAGTACAGTGGCATTATAGCTCATACCAACCTCAAACTCTTGGGCTTAAGTGATACTCTTGCCTCAGCTTTCAGAGTACATAGCTGGGATTACAGGAGCCTGCCACAATGTCCAGATTCTTTTTTTTTCTAAAGGCAGGGTTTTGCTCTTGCTCAGGCTCCTCTTGAACTCCTGAGCTCAAGAAATCCACCTGCCTCAGCTTCCCAGAGTGCTAGGATTATAGGTGTGAACCACTGTGCCTGGCAATACCTAATCTTTTCTAATTAAAAAAAAAAAAAAATTACTCAAGACATGAGTATTTAAAAAAAAAAGTAGGTTCTCTGACTCCAACCAAACTAAAGAACAGGCAGCCCCAGGGATGGCGTTGTGGCCATGAGTACACTGTTTCTCTGAAAAGAACTGACAATATCCAGAATGAAACGAAGCTATCTGTGCAGACTACTGTCTGTGGAACCTTTGAAAACAGTAACATGGTATTCTATTCTATAGGACTCTTCTTTGGATCAAGCTTTGGTGGAAATTGTTTCAGAAAAGCAAAACACAACCCAGGAGTAGTAGTTCCCAAAGTAGTGAAATCAGGTATAAAAGCACATTTGTGGACTTCAGCCTCGGGGTCTTTCACGATCTAGCACTGTGGCCTGCCTTAATATGAATTGCACCAAAAGCTCAAGACAGAGCAATAATAATTCAGATGCTTGTGCAGAATTTTGAAAAGTGTCTGTGCCTTGGAGAACTGAAAATCCCCAAGGAAAAAAATCTTGAAGGACCATTAGATCTGATGAATTATATACAGATATTGCCTAACAAGATGGAAAGTTACCTTTTGTGCCTCTGCAGGAACAACTTATTATGGGAGTTTCCAAGGGTGGTATGAAAGGATCAGCATCAGATCAGAAGGATTTGTTGCACAGGCATGCTCTCACTTAATCATCTGGACAATATTTTATGATGATGGTCTGGGGTCAGGAAAAGGATTATCAGCTTGGAAACCTACAGATGAAAGGAACCAAGGATCCAGCCTGTGGGTTATCAGTGCAACAGTCTAGAACAGCCAAACACAATTCTCAAAATCTTACACATGCCTTTTACTCTGCATTGACATCTGACATCTTGAATTCTGCAGTCAAGTGAAAGTCAACTTCATCTGAAAGTTTAGTTTTCTTCTAAATAGTTCTCTTTTTAATCTACATGTTGAATGATCATAAAAACATGAAGTAACACTTTCCCTTAGAATTTCTCAATAAAATTCAATGTATAAAACACTGATCATCTCTATTGGATATGTCACATCTCTATTGGATATGTCAACATATATGCCAGCATCTTTTTTTTTTTTTTTTTTTTTTTTTTTTTAAGACAAAGTCTTGCTCTGTCACTCTGGGTAGAGTGCTATGGCGTCATAGCTCACAGCAACCTCAGACTCTTGGGCTCAAGTGATCCTCTGCCTCAGCTTCCTGAGTAGCTGAGATTATAGGCATCACCCACAATGCCCAAAAGGTTTTTTTTTCCTTTCCATTTTTAGCAGAGATGGGGTCTCACTCTTGCTCAGTGATCTCCTGAGCTCAAGCAATCCACCTTCCTCTGCCTCCTAGAGTGCTAGGATTACAGGCATGAGCCACCATGCCCGGCCAAACCCAGCATCTTAATAAATATTTAATTTCAGTTTAAGTGGTGTTTTTTCATTTGCCTCACCTGCCGTCTCTACCATTATACCTTATTAAAATTTCTTGTTTAAACTGTGCCTTCTCTGCCATACCAGCCATTTGGTGAGGGTGGGGATGGGGTCTGTTTAGGAATAACTTACATAGGAACATAGTTAATATATGCTAAGTAAATACATAAAAGCTGCTGCATTCTTTATATCAGCGGTTGATAAACTATAGCCCAGGGGTGGCGAACACGCGGCTCTCGAGCCGCATGCGGCTCCTGGCCAAAATGAAAGCGCCTCTTTGCCTCTTATCATTATTTTGTATACTGTGGCTCTTTGCCAAGTTTGGATTTTGTTATGCTGCTTCTGAGGAGGGACCTCTGAGGAGCGATCTCCTTGTTCGCCACCCCTGCCTGGAGTGAGGAAGCAGCAACTTCAGGTAGTGCAATGTGGGAGGATCAGGCAGGTGGACAGCCTGCAGTGGGCACAGCATGCCTGGCAGATGGAATTAGGGAGCTCTGTGAGCAGGCAGCCAAGCCACACTCCACACCCAAGCTCTGTGAGTGAAGCTTCTTCTGAGTGATGGCCCACTGCCCAGGGCCACCCTGAGAGGTGTAAGTGGTTGTGTCCCCAAACACGCAACCCTGCTAGAATCAAACTGTCCCCATCTAAAGCTCTAGAACATATTGACTATTTCATAATCTAATCTTAGATCATTCATTACATGGCTACAAGATTCAGTAAAAGTAAAAAGGGGAACATCGTTTACATTCCAACATTATTTATCTTCCAGGAGCAGCAGAGGGCCCGGAGCCCCTTCCTCTCCTCACTTTTAATTCTGCAGCAACATGCCGTGCCTCCACATGGCCTTACTGATTATTATATTTTGACTGCAACAGCCTGGTAACACCACAAATCACCATGCGAGGCGTCTGTAGATACACGGGCAGAATCACAGATGGAGGCAGATTTCATTCTTCAGACTTAAATGCAAATTTTATGATCAGGCAATTTTTTTTCTTTGTCGCTTATCTTCTAAGGATACACATTTGAGGATAAGACTCACCTTGAAACATCACCTTGTCACCTTAAATTATCTGAGATATTTCAAAATAGAAAGCCTCCTACTGAAGAGATAAACACATTATTTTCATGAAAGAAAATATTATCTAAGGATGACAGTGCTTCAAACAGACTATCTTCCATCTGAGTGGGCTGAGACCGCAGCCTCTCTAAAGAACAGCAGAAATGCTATGTGGCGGCACACTGTATATGCAGACACGTGGGTGGGTGGATCCCAGCTCCCCATGCCCGTGATATGTTGCCTGTACACACATGCACTCCCATGTCCTGCTAGTTTATGCAGACACCGTGGGTGGATGGACGCCAGCTCCCCATGCCCGTGAGCTGTTGCCTGTGCACACATGCACTCCCATGTCCTGCTAGTTTATGCAGATACCTTGGGTGGGTGGATCCCAGCTCCCCATGCCTGTGAACTGTTGTCTGGACACACGTGCACTCCCATGTTCTGCTAGTATATGCAGACACCGTAGGTGGGTGGATCCCAGCTCCCCATGCCCGTGAGCTGTTATCTGGACACATGTGCACTCCCATGTCCTGCTAGTATATGCAGACACCGTGGGTGGATGGACGCCAGCTCCCCATGCCCATGAGCTGTTGCCTGTACACACGTGCACTCCCATGTCCTGCTAGTATATGTAGACACCGTGGGTGGGTGGATCCCAGCTCCCCATGCCCGTGAACTGTTGTCTGGACACACGTGCACTCCCATGTCCTACTAGTATATGCAGATACCGTGGGTGGATGAACGCCAGCTCCCCTGTCTGTGAACTATTGCCTGGACACACGTGCACTCCCATGTCCTGCCAGTATCAGGAAGGAACAGAACCTCTAACTATCTGAAGGCCACTTTTGCACTCTGGTGTTTCTCACACAGGAGGGGCCAGCAGTCCAGTCCCTGTTTCATGGTGTGAAAAGCACACCTGACAGGTCCCACCACAGAAACAGAGATTGGTTGCCTTGAAAGCTGAGGCCACCCAGCTTCCTGCATGGCTTCCTACTAGTGTAGGAAGTATGTGCAGTGCTGCCGTGAGGACTGACCGAGTAGTCCAGGGAGAGCCCAGCCGATGCCGGTGCTGGGTGCCCGCCGTGATGCCTGAAGGGCTCCTGTGTCTTTGCCGCCAGGCTTTGAGATGCTGGGGTAGGAAGAGCACCCAGGTGGGGGCTCTGCTGCCAGGTTACTGCAGGGAAGCCCAGGTGGTATCCAGGGCTTTACTTCCCCTCTCAGGCAGGGAAGTAAAAAGCCAGGTGTGTATGGTGCGCCCTCGGGTAGAAAGACGAACAGAGCACCAGGTGGCATGAGGGAGTGTAAGAAGCCTTGGGGGTGGAGGCAGAAGCCCCGCATCAAACCAAAATGTTGCAAAGAGGGCTGCAGGACAAGTGGGAAGGCCACGGGCACCTGCCTGGGCCTCTGACAGGTGCCAGGTCCCTTGAGGCCCTGCTCTTCTCTTCTTGCTGCCAGTTTAAACCCCACAGGGCTCTTGGGACCCTGAGCCCTCTCTTCTGCTCCAGCCGCCTATTTGCAAGGACACAGTGATGCCTCAGCCAAGGGCAGCCTCACAGGCTCGGTGACAGCCCCGCCAGCAGCAGTGAGGTGTCTTTGCAAGCTCACTCCTGAGGCTAACCTTAAGGGCAGAACTGACACTTTGTGAGCAATATTAAATCCATTTATTTGGTGACTCGGCCTCAGAGTCTTCTCCACTGAGCTGAGCACTGTTAGCATCAGCGTTAACAGTGTCTCACGAGGGAGCCTGCCTCAGGGCGGGAGGTCCACCCCCTCAGCACAGCTGCAGATGCTGCGGCTTCGTCCTGTGACCCTGCTCTTCCTTACGCAATAGTGATGAGCATTATAAAAATGCATCGAGACACACAGACAATCCACACTCATGAGACACACAGTAACGTAAAGAAAGAGACCAGAAGACCACTCAGGGAGGGAAGGAAAGGAGAGGGGAAGAGAGGGGAGGACCCTGGGCCAGGACCTGTCTCCTCTGCTCTTATCGGCCTGCTGGGGAGCAAACCTCCGGCCCTCTCTGAGGCTGAGCCCACTCAGATGCAAATAGGGAAAACGAGGATCTGGCAGTGATGAAATGACAGTAAGTGGAGAGTGCTTTGCACACTATACAGAATGACACCGTGAATTCCTATATTATTTTTGCTCTGAGTAGAATAAAATAACACAAAAAAAAGTAACACAGAAATGATAGTTAATGCTCAAGTCAACTCCAGAAAATTTTGCCCATTATTTAAAACGTTTAGCTCAATCACACGCAACTGCACAACATAGAAAACATGAGAGGTGTTTTTATGATTATTGCTTTCCGGCTTTATTTTTGCAGCTAGCTTCATTTCCCCTCTCACAGACATGCCTCTTTTTCTGTGAAACATTTTCCAGTATTATGAAACCCTTCCATGCACTGTGCCCTGTGCACAGCTCACCTGGAGACACTTTTCCCTCAGCACGCAGGCTGAGTCACAGCGATGACGAGGCCCGAACAGGCTCCTGCAGAAATGCTGACGGCTGCAGAGACGCTGCCTGGCCACATCAGGATAGGAAATGGACACAGAGAACTCATGTCATGTGCTTCTTCTGGGAGGGTTTGCTTATATTGGTAATAGTGGCATAAAAATCCCACAGGGAATTAGCCCCCCTCTCCTTCAAAAGAAAAGGAAATAAAATTCTCAGATTGCAGTTGAATCCTTGATATTTCAAGCATATTTAACTTAAAAAGTGTCCTGAAATTCAAGATGCTGCTCTAAATTTGCAGGCACAGAGGAGACTCACACACACACATAGGAGAGGCAGGTTGTTGAGACAGTGACCCAGGGCAGGTGGCAACAGGGCCTGGGCTACCTGGGAGTCGGTCCCCCTCCCTGCTCACGGCAGTGTGGGGTGAAGAGTGCCAAGCAGAGGAGGCCCCCAGATGGTCAGTGGTACTGGCAGAAGCCAGGAGGAGACCTGGGGTGTCCTGTGAGGACCAGGGCAGCACAAGGACAACAGGCCGAGAAAGCCCTCCAGTGTGAGAATACCAAGCAGAGTAAAGAAGTGACACCAATGTCCAGGCTCTGTGACCCCTGCTGCCCTCCGGTCACCCTCTGCTTCAGAGTTTCTGCCAAGGCCTGGGGGCCACATGGCTCTGCCACCCTGTGT
Organism: Loris lydekkerianus; assembly: GCA_963574355.1. Lineage (NCBI taxonomy): Eukaryota > Metazoa > Chordata > Mammalia > Primates > Lorisidae > Loris > Loris lydekkerianus. Next base: position 30,857 of record CAUYPK010043453.1, on the reverse strand, counting down.
CCACTGTCTTGAACCTCTCCTGGCACCCTCCTCCTGTCGTCATGCTCTGCCCCAGAGTGACAGCAGGGTCTACTGCTTCACAACACGTGGTGAAGCAGGCCCAGGGCAAGCTGTGGTGCCGGCACCCAGCCAAGCTAACGTCTCCAGCTCAGTTCCACTCTTCAAGCCACACGGGGATGGGCCCACGCAGGCCGTCCCACTGACTCCAAGACCCTCCAAAGAGGACCTGCCCTCTGGGGCATACACACTGAGATCAAGTTTACGGGGGGGGTGCCCTTGCTGTTCTGGGGCTCTTGCGTAGCCAGTCTCCATGGATCCAGGATCCCCAGGGTCCACGGGAAGCTCTGTGGATCACAAGGCAGAGGCCAACTCTAAAATGGTTAAATGTAAGACTCCAAAGGCAGGAGGAAAGGGTCAGGGGGAGGGCGCCCTGTACACTGGCCAGGCCAGCCACACTCCTCATTCTCCCAGCAAGACAGAGCCCGGGGTCAGTGTCTCTGTTGTACATATGGGGACACTGAGGCTCTCAGATGGGAAGTCACTGGCTGGAGGTTGAAACGACACCAAAGGAAGAGTGAGGTCCCAATGTGCAAGTGAACTGTCTCCCAACAGCCGCCTCCACCCAGAATGCCACTTTCCAGGTGAGTTCAGTTCAACACGTCCAGGCCCAGCACACGCCCTGTGCACAGGTGCACATGTGCTCAGACCCCCGGACCCGTGCTCGTGCTTCTAACACTTAAGCACAGCGAGGGTAACAGTTTTAACCAGAACAGCCTGAATTTAGAACCCGAGTGGGATGGAGAGTGACACAAGCCAACTTAACTGCATTTTAATTCTTTGCAAGATCAGGAAGATCAAATCACACTTAAAAGTTTCAGAAGAAGAGGATGAAATTGTGGGCTTAGCTCCTCCCTGGAGAGCAATGCAGGGCGCCTACTCCTTTGAGCCACAGGTGCTGCCCCAATTCTCTTAAATTCTTACCTTCAGAAATCAGAAAAAGAAGATCATACTAACTCCAAAGTAAGTAAACAAAAGGATATAACACAAATCAACAGAACAGGAAAAAAGTACTAACGAAAATCAATGAAGAGAAAATGATCAAATAATCAATGATTATTTGATAAGGTCAATAAAACTGATAAGTCTCCAACCAGACTGATGAAGTAGAAAACAGAAAGAAACGAATTACCAACATCAAGAATAAAAGAAGAGGGAGGCGCCTGTGGCTCAAAGGAGTAGGGCACTGGCCCCATACACTGGGGTGGTGGGTTCAAACCCGGCCTCAACCAAAAACTGCAAAAAAAAAAAAAAAGATCTGCATGTACTTAAGCTAACTTCATTTTGTTTTAAATAGAAAGAAACTGTGTTATCTACTTTTAGGTAAACATTAAACAGATGTAACAAAATGTGAAATTAAGAAACCCCAAGACATAATAAATATAACATGTCAAACCTGAAGGGTCAGCCCCTTCAGAGGTCTCCATTTTAATGAACCGATTTGAATCCCCAACTGCATTTGCCAAACCCCCTCATCGTGGCTGCCCATCCTACTCCTTGTTGCAGACAGAAGATGCCCATCTGTCACCTTCCAAGCTCACCACCTTCCAGGACAAGACCTTCCTGGCGCACACCTGGAGGTGAGAATCTCAGACTGGTTCAGAGGCCTGAGTGGGTAGCACACGGGGAAAGCACCAGAGAGCGTCTGCCACAGAGACCCAAGGAGCACAGCCGTGCCATGATGAGGCTGGGATGCCCACTCTCCCGCTGCGGTGGAAAGGTGGACGCACAGGCAGAAGAGGGGGGCCACGTCCACCCCCAACAGCTAACAGAGGCAGCGGGCACATTCACAAACTCCAAATACATATCCAAGGCCATACTTCAGATAACACTATAAAACATTATTCTTTTACTATAAATAGTACACAATTATTCATTATCATGAATTTCTTAATAAAATTTGTTCTAAACAAATTTTGGTCTAAATGGTCTATGATTCTCCACTGGGTTTGGGTTCATTTAAAGAAGTAAAATACGTTTTAATACAGTCAAAGGAGTGAAAATACATTTGGCGCAAATGATAAAGACAGGACACGGCTTTTGTGGTTGATGCCAGGTTATTCCAGGTCCTCTTCTGTAGCTTGTCAGCTTCTACTTGAATGACACGAGTACAGTTCCACGACACAGAGCTTATCAGTCACATCTCTGCACGCAGATCTCATTTGTGGTCATTTTTACTTGGAATTCGGCCCCTAGGAGCACTCAGTGCAGATATGCAGACCAGCCTTTCTAGGGTTTAGGGGGAAAGGAGTGTGAGAGGAATCATGTGATCAGCTACAGGCAAGGCCATCCAATGTCAACACTCGGCCTGTGGCAGAAGATCTTCAAGAACCACTTCTAAATTGTGTTCCATTTTCAAGGGGCTGCTGGGCAGTGGGAACAGCAGTCCCCTCACTCCAGATCCAGCAAGGCCATCCCACAAGCTGGTCAGAGACCCCATGAGGACTGAGGGCTGCGCCCGGCTCAGCCACCATTGGAGCAAGTGCAGGACCCAAAGTCCAAGAAAGTTGGAAATGTTTTCCCCTCTCAATGCACTGCTTTAGGGAAAAATGACACAAACACACACAACCAACAGGTAACATCTGTGAGGCGCATTCTAAGAGCCCGAGGCAGCTGGCAGCGTGAGGACCAGCAGGATCTTCACACCTGCAGACAGGACTCCAGGGCACTCGCCATGGGAAAGAAACCAAGTATCGGAGCTGATTCCTCACCAGCCTGAGAGAAATCAGAGACAGCTCCAAGATTTCCAGTTATATTTCCAGTAATGACTACTGTACTTTATAATTTAATTTTTTCCATATGTCTCATTCTTCTCCTGTGGTATTCCTCATACTTACAACAGTTTTTATAAGTCAAAACACAGAGCATGTAAGCAACAGGGCTGAGACAAAAGTCAGATGACAAACGGTCACATGTTCACAGTACGCATCCTGTGACAATGACGGTTTCCAAGCCAAATGTAATCCTGGCCTGCTGCTTCCTCCTCATGTCACTGGTATCATAAACAGAGCAGTGGTAAAGGATGACCACATTCCAGGGGCTCTGGCCCCACTTCCTGATTCACACCACTGCCTCACAGGCACTCACAGGGACTATTAACAGGGTACCTGTTGTAACGCAGAACCTCCTAGTTTGTCTGATGAGAGCAAGCACCAAAAACTCTTAATGACTCTGGAAGAGCTGCAACAGGACACTTTTCACACCTGTATCAAATTACAAAATCATCTAATCATGTAAATATGCTTAATGAGAAGATAATCTTCACAACTAAATTTGGCAAACAAATATTCATAGTTAAGGTACAGACCAATTCTGTGCAGGAGGTTGAGAGAGCACATGCTCACTGTTTAGCAAGAGCAGACACTACAGCCCACCAGTGCAGGCGGTGGATAAGGGAGCACACATCCACCAGAGGCAGGAAGGACAGAGGCCAGCAGGGAACAGTTATCCCAAGTTTGGCTTAAGGGACAGCACTGAGACGTGAGGGTGCTTCCTTCTCACACTCAAAATTCATTTGTAGCTCTCACGGACCAGGAAACTGAAACTGTGAACATCCTTGTAACATCCGTGCAGGCTTCAGAGTAATGCTCAACCGTCAGGTAGGTCAGCCTCTCTCCTAAACTGCCCTCCATGGCACATGGGAGCTCAGCCAGCCGCTGCTGGGCCTTTCTCTAAACATAAACAAGACCACATGGCTAAACGGACAGAGAGATTGCATCATCACAGAGTCCAGCGGGCTTCCTGACTTTTCAGGCATTCAAAGGGCCAGGAGGTGCCTTCAACAACAGGAACACAGCGGGCGGTCTAGGATGCGGCTGAGGGTGGGGACGGGGCCATCAACAACATCTCCTGCATTCTTTTAAGAGACAGAGTCTCACTTTGTCACCCTGAGTAGAGTGCCGTGGAGTCACAGCTTACAGCAACCTCAAATTCATGTGCTCAAGTGATCCTCCTGCCTCAGTCTCCCAAGTACAGGCACCCACCACCACATACGGATAGTTTTTCTATTTTTAGTAGAGATGGGGTCTTGCTCTTACTCAAGGTGGTCTCAAACTCCTGAGTTCGAGCAGTCCACCTGCCTCAGCCTCCCAGAATGCTAGGATTACAGGTGTGAACCACTGTGCCTGGCCCCTTACGTTCTTTGATAAAGATAATTCTGGCCTTCTTACCCTTCTGCGAAGTTCTATGTGAAGGCACTTTTGAGTTGCCTCCTCTGGTTCACCCTTCCTAAAGAACAGCTGTCCCTAAAAATTTCCTGTGTGGACTATCTGTAGCAGCCGGGCTGCAGACACAGTGTCCTCCCACCGTGTCTGAACAGGACACTGGCTCTGTCAGGAGCTATCTATTAAGGTTTCAGCAGACAGAACACTAAAGACATGTGAAATACAGGTTAGGAAAACTCAGACCAGAGCTCTGAAGGCCGTGGCTGCTCCCACCCACTGCTCCTCCAGATCCCTGCTCACCCCTGCACAGGGAAGGCCGAGCAGGCCAGTGAGTGAGGCTGCACCAGCAGACCTGCGAGCTGCTCTAACTCCAAAGCTGAGAAAAGAAGGTTCTCAAAACCTCCTCCGACGAACTGCCAGCAACTTACTTTACTGCCCAGGTCCCTAACACTTGTATTGTCAGGAAAAGCTGGGCTGATGCAGGCCCACGAAGGACACTCACGGTCCCAAGTGCACATGCTCTCCTCCCTGTCCTTGTGAGCGCTCACTGCCTAAGGCTGCCTGCAGCTCATGTGGGTTTCACCCAGCAAACTCCAAGTACATTTTAAATGTCAAGCTTTTGTAGGTGACAGTCCCTACTTTAAACCTTAGTACGTTGGTTATAAAATATCCTTAGGACCATGTGGAGCTCATGAAAATGAACAGTCAGTATGAACTGGCAAAGAGGTAGGTCTGAGGATTTATCAGAGAGAATATGAGATATGGCAGAAAATGTCATTTTTGCTAGCTTTTGGAAGATATTAAGTCAAGGGGGAGACACTAAGACCCCCTTGAGGAAATTAATCAAAATAAAACTCTGACAAGGGAAGGGCTAAGCCCGCTCCCTCCCCAGGACACCGGGGAGGACAAAGCACATTGACAAAGCACAGTGCCAAACCTGTTCGGAACTAGAAGGAAGATGAGTTCTACAGCCACACAGAGAACGAGACCCCCACAGCAAGCTTCTGCTGAAAACAACTAAAGCGCTGGATCAAATAAAATATACAATCTTTAAAATAACAGTGAGAAAGAAAAGCAACGCCGGGAGAGGCCGCGAGCTAATGAAAGGAGCTTAGAAAGTGAAGTGAGTGCTGGAGTTTCTCCCCTTCAGTATTTGCCAAAGTGGTGACTTTGCATTTCTGTTTTAATGCACTCTGACAGTACAGCAGACGGGAGACAAAGCCCAGAGGGGGCTGGGCCTCTGAGAAAGTGCATCCGCAGTACCGTGAGGAGCTAGGAATAGATCCCTCCCCATGCCCATCCGACCCCAGTGGCCTGCAAAGCAAAGTACTAGTCTGGGGAAGACAGGTCAAACCATTTCCTCCCATGAGAGTCTGTAACCATAAGCCTGTCCTTAGGAAGGATTATAACCATAACCTAAGATCATTCTCTCTGGGTGTATCAAAAATACCCCAGGCAATGATAGAAAGTGGTCAGAGTTGGGGGTGCCTGCCTCCTACGCCCCTGGAGAAGCCCACTTTTAACCTCATCCAGGAATTCCCACAGCTAAAGTTTTAAGAAATGTAAGCTCACGTTCAGAAAGATATCACAAAACAAACAAGAAACAAAGAACTATGAGTGAGGGCTGAGGGAGACTCTCAGAGTTCAGATGTGAACAGCATTAAAAACAGAAGATCAAATTAAGGATGATCAATATTTTAAAAAGAAAATATCAGAAACTTTGTACAAGGAGCAAGTCAATTTTTTTAAATGGTCAGTCTGATTTGAAAAAGAACAAATACAGGCAGTCCTCGCGTGACAAAAATCTGACATGTGACTCACATCAACAGAGGCTATTACAGGTCACAGGTAAATGTACCTGTTCCAACTTACATACAAATTCAACTTAAGGACAAACCTGCAGAGTCTGTCTTGTTTGTAGCCCAGGGCTGCCTACAGGATATCTGAAATGAAAAATGTAGCAAATGAAACACAAACCTGTCAGACGCAGCTAAGGAGAGAGCAAAGACTGACAGGACCCAGAAAGGGCAGAGGGAGGAGGCTCCCAGGCAAGGCCCCCCAAGGAGAGGGACGGGTCGGGAGAGGTCATGGCTGAGAATTTTCTAGAACTGCTAAAAGACACCAATCCACATACTAAGAATCTCACAAAATACAAAATAGGACAAAAAGAAAAAAGAAAGCAAGAAGATAAACGCATGTCTAGACGCATTATAGGGCAAACAAAATACCGAATCAAGGCCTTAAAAACAGCAGAGAGAAGAGCTTTCCCACTGGTGAGTCCCCAACAACTACAAACCCCACTTTCCTTCTAGAGGCCTCAAGTGTGCCTCCGAGACTGTATTTCTTGTGTGGAAGCCAAGCGTTCACCTGCCACCCTCCCCTACACAGTGGCAGTGTTTACAGAAGCTCAGCCTGTAGGTCACAAGGCCTGCAGGTGCCTGTGGGCTCCCTCCAAAATGAAGCCTCTGGCGGCTATTCAAAGGGCTCCTTGCTGGGATATCCAACTTATTCATGAGCGTCCTGCAGGCAATTATTCCTATATGGGGAGAAATCCAACAGAGAAAAAGAAAATTTTCCTCTGAACTTAGTGATCAGTGACACCAACTTGACAGCCTCAACTCACTGGCCAGAGTTGGTGTGCCTAAGACCTGCCCTAGACGTCCTCCTGGCAGGTCAGTGCAGTCTGTACCACCACTGACACACCCTGCTACACTCAGATTAAGGCCAAGAGGAAAGGGCAACAGAAGGAAGCACCAGGGAAGCCCCCTGACTCCCCCAAGCAGCTTTGATGGCTTATGGGATTTCCTCAGCTGGTGGGGTCCGGGACTCTCAGGCCAGGGGTGAGGTCCATCCACCAGTTGTCTTTACTCGGCTGGAGTTCTGTGAATAATCATGCTCATTAAATGTCGCAAGAGACAAACTGAATGGATTTGACCAGCCTTCATTTTGGTCAACAGAATGGTGATCTCACGGTAAAATCTGCCAGAAGCCGGGCTGCACCTATGGCTCAACGTCATACATGGAGACTTTCAGGAATCAGCATTTCACCTTGAGAAACATTCCCCATAAAATGCAAATAAAGGCCTCAAGCAGTAGTGATCTTAATATGATTTAGAAATGTTTAGCCCTCCAAATCTGTGTCATTGGTTGGCTTTTCTTTATTACGTCCTTAAAAGGCTAAAATAAGGAACCATTGACACATGACAGAATTTATATGCTGGAATTCCTAAGTCTACTGAGGTTTCTTATGGAGGCTGGTGAAGTGAGCAGACGTCCCTCAGTGCTTCCAGGACAGGTGTCTGTGCTTCCCTGGATGTCTACCGAAACATCTGATCAATTGTTCACTTTATCTAACAATATTTGCTAATTTTTCTTGGCTTTTGTGTGCTTTCAGGTTTTTCGTTTTCTTTCTTTCTTTTTTTTTTTTTGAGACAGTCACTTTGTCGCCCTTAGTAGAGTGCCGTGGCGTCACAGCTCATAGCAACCTCAAACTCTTGGGCTTAGGCAATTCTCTTGCCTCAGCCTCCCAAGTAGCTGGGACTACAGGCACCCTCCACAACGCCCAGCTATTTTTTGGTTATAGTTATCATTGTTTGGCAGGCCTGGGCTCAGTTTGAATCTGCCAACTCTGGTGTATGTGGCTTCAGCCCTAGCCGCTGACCTACAGGTGCTAAGCCCTTTTAGGTTTTTCTTAAGTCTATTGTCCCATAACCATAAGCTTTTTGGACAAACTTGGCTTTTGCCGTTATGCTCAAACCGAAACATAAGAATCACACCACTCCCAGGGCCGGGACCAGTTCTGTTCATCTTCTGTTCTTTGCTGTATTTTAGAAGCTTAAAAAAAAAAAAAAGCCAAGCAGATTGTGGTTTACTTAAAACCAATATAGTTACATAGGCAGTCAGAAGAGTTGAGTGCCAGGGCCCTGCCCTGGGAAGGTACGTTCTGGAGGTATCTCCCAAACCTGAGACTGTCCACACCACGTGCTCCACCATCATGTTCTTTTTCTCTAACTGCTGACCCTTTAACAATTCAATCATTTAATTACTTCATAACTATTTAAATACAGCAAAAATGTCCATAAAGAATAAAAGGTGCCCACCCACCAAAATGTCTTCAGTGCTTAGTTGTAAAACCGTAGGATGAAATGAGAAGCACACCCAGCTTAGTGGGAGTGAGGGTGGGCAGAAACTTGTGTGACAATCTACAAATGAAAGACAATCATAACTTCCAGTCTCTTCAGCCTCCCACATAGAGACTGGGCCAAGCTTAAACAGAGCCACAGTCGGGAGACATAGACCTACCAGCACTGAGGTCCCCGCACTCAGCGTAATGATGTGGTTTAAAAAGCCTTTTATACTTTCTGCTGAGAATTCTCCATCTGTCTATCTGCAATTTATCTAGGTTCAGTCTTTGAGTCAGAGTCTTCATCAACAGATCTCTAAATGCTCTTGTGTATTTTAAACTTAAGAAGATGGGCTGTGGGCGGCACCTGTGGCTCAGTGAGTAGGGCGCCGGCCCTATATGCTGAGGGTGACAGGTTCGAACCCAGCCCCAGCCAAACTGCAACAACAACAAAAAAATAGCTGAGCGTTGTGTCGGGCGCCTGTGGTCCCAGCTACTCAGGAGGCTGAAGCATGAGAATCACCTAAGCCCAAGAGCTGGAGGTTGCTGTGAGCTGTGATGCCACAGCACTCTACACAGGACAACAAAGTGAGACTCTGTCTCTAAAAAAAGAAGAAGAAGAAGATGGGTTGAGTGTGCCAGGTTCGCTCCACCTGGCACGCCCTTACCTTGGTCCGACAGGCACCCCAAGAATATTTCACAAAAGCTCCTAGCGCTCACGGAAGCAGAGGTGCCATGGACTGACAAGCAAAGCAGGGTGAAGGCCATGATGGCCTTTCAGCTCTGACCAAGTGACCAGTCCCAGGACTTCCCAAGGAGATCTGAAGCTCCTGAAGTTTGCATTTTCAGTAACAAAGAGGAGAAGGAGACATGTAATTTAATTATTTCTTAACTATTTAAGTGCTGCAAAAATTGTCCACAGAGACAGAGTTGCCTACCCTCAAAAGCATCTTGGACGTAGCTCACAGTGTGACAAGGACAATGCTGCTCTTATTACCCTTGTTCTTCTGCTGTCTACACGTTTTCAGAAGCAGCAAACAGCGCAGACCCCAGGAATTTGTACTAGGCTGTCTATAAGCCTGGAGGCAGGAAGGGAGCAGAGGATATTACATGGGGGCTGACAGACGTGGCCACCCCTTCAGGACAGCCCTGTGTCCCCAGGTGGGATGACTTGTTAATCAGACCCACACAATGTGCAGGGCCTGGATCCGGTGCTGCCTATGCCTCTCCCTGCAGTTCAGACCCTAATTAGTTTAAAGAAATTCAACACACTGCACCCATTGCCTGATCATCCAGGGCACGGTCTCCAAAGTCCAAAAGGCAGTGAGAGAATATAAGATGTTATTCTCAGAGAAATGTATAAAATCACCCAAAGGCATTTTATTTTTTGGTGTTTGTGGCAAGTAATCTATGTTGCCAAATTTATTTTTAAGCAAAATTTGACACTCATAATACACGTATTACAGCCATTGGGAACGTGACTACTAACACCCAGGACAGTATCTAACCCTAGGAAGCAATCCTCCCCCAAACCTGTGGAATATTTAAAGCTAAACACTAATGCAGTCATTGTTAACCAGCGGTGGGAGGAGGCAGAATCCAGGAAAAATCAATCTCCAGTCTTCTCAAATTAAATACAGCAGCCGTTGGAGTTTAAGACTATTCAAGGAAGAATTGATGGAGTGGGTTGACACAGGACTACGGAGCACATGACGTTAGTCAGCACATCTGAGAGGTGCGACTCGGCAGGTGAGCATCCAAAACAGGCAAACCAGCAAGAGCACGACGCACATTCAGATGCAGCAAGACTGAAAACTACCCTGCAAGGACGCTGCCAGCACTGACCTTCCCGCTCCCGGAACTCAGGGTGAACACCATACAACCCCCCAGGACATTCCTGTCTTAAAGACTTTGCTATCAAAGCTGCCCACACCCCAGGAAACAAGGCCATGGGCAATTAAGTGACTATTAAGTCTGTGTGAATCCGTAGAGCCCATTCATTTATCACGGGAGATTTGGTTTGGTTGGGGACTCCATGCCACCAGGAGGTAAGTATGGCTGCACATCCTTATCAACCTGGGTCCGCCCTGCAGGCCAGCGCAAAAGACAACCATTTGAACATTTTCAGAAAGAAAATGACGCTCACATTTCCTTTGCCTTCCACCCACTTTAAATGAATTAAGCAACGTAAATGCTCTCATCAGATACTTCGTTTCCATGTACAAAGGCCCTCATCAAGGACATCTGCCCACAAGTGCAGAGCCCCAGATGTGGAACATCTGGCCCCATACCAGTGACACGGAAAGCAAACTTCTTGAGGAGGGTCCTGATTCAGTCTGATTTGGGGGGCTAAGCTTAGCAAACCCAATGTGTGGCAAAGAGGTTGAGAGTTTTGACTCTCCAGAGTTGACTCTTGTAAGCCGGTACACCCCAGTGAAGGTCACCCCGGGGGCTGTTCTGGCACAGATAATTCCAAGGTGTCCAAACATTTTTTCTTCTTTGCCATACATTGGAAGAATCAGAGTGGTTTTGGACCAATGTTAAATACACAGACACTCACAAAAGCTGATGAGCGTAAAAATGATCCCTGCATAGTTTTCAAAATAAACACCACACAGGTAAGCAAAACAGACCTTAAATAATCTGCGTGTGGCAGGACACCCCTGACAGCCCTTCCTATCAGGGTCAAAACCAATCGCTGCCTTTCTCATCTCAAAACTTACAAGTCAGTGCTACAGGGAAAGTCTACCTATCAGAAAAAGACGACAGAATTCATAATATGTATTTCCTTTATCCATAATTTTCAAAGAACATGTCCATTTTATAGTGAACTTATAACCTGTGTCATTATCTTTAAGCACATTTTTCTTTCCCTTTTCAGAAACAGGATTAAAAAGCTCAGGGGAGAAGGGACCTTCTGGACCCGCCCAGTTCCCTCCCAGATTCCGTATGGACCCTACCACAGGAGCACAAGAACGCAGGTCCCACGGTGTTGTGGAGACCTGATCCTAGCTGGTAGGATTGCTCCAGAAATCACGTCCATTGCCCTAACCTCAGTGTGGCAGCCTTTCTTCAGAAGGTCTGAATGTCCTTCCAATCCCATTTGTCTGAGCAAATGAAAAGGTCTCCTCAGCACCATCCCCAGGCCTCTCTGTGGATTCTGTGTGTGTAGTTTTTTAATTTTTAAGTTTTCTTCTTACTCCTCATACAAACCACATTAATCCCATAAATGCTTCAACTCTATTTCCCCACCCTTTAGGCCAGGGGTGGCGAACAAGTTCAACTACGCGCTCGGAGATCGCTCCTCAGAGGTCCCTCCTCAGAAGCAGCATAACAAAATCCAAACTTGGCAAAGAGCCACAGTATACAAAATAGTGATAAGAGGCAAAGAGCCGAAATTCATTTTGGCCGGGAGCCGCATGCGGCTCTAGCCGCGTGTTCACCACCCCTGCCCTAGGTAGAGTGCCGTGGTGTCACAACTCACAGCAATCTCAAACTCTTGGGCTTTTAAGCAATTCTCTTGTCTCAGCCTTTCAAGTAGCTGGGACTATAGGCACCCACCACAATACCTGGCTATTTTTTGTTGCAGTTGCCATTGTTGTTTAACTGTCCTGGGCTGGTTTTGAACCCACCACCTTCACCCACCACCCTCGGTGTATGTGGCTGGTGCCCTCACCACTGTGCTATGGGCACCAAGCCCAGTATTGCTAAGCATGAGACTCTGATATTTGAGAACCTCTTTGTATTATAAAATATCTCCATAAGGTGAGATTCTTCTGTAGATAATTTCATATTTTGACATCCTCCCTAGCATATTATTTGGGACTTGCCACCTTCTTGTGCCATCACTTTCTTTATAGATATCAATATTACCATATTTTCAGTGTCTTTTTCATGTATGTAATCAACTGGATTCTTAATTCATCTGTCATTTTTTGTTTTTGTTTTTTCCTTTATAATTAAAAAAAAAAAAAGTACTTCAGTTCCAAGAAAAGATGTCCATGAAATTACTAGTGATACTGCACCAAAGCCTGATGCTATATTGAAACAAGGTAAGGATGATCTTGGAATAAATTACAAATAATTTTAAAACTTCTGATGTTTTCGAAGATTAAATTTTTTTTATTAAACATTTTTTAATGATATTTTTCATATTTAGTTTCTTATGGCTTATAGATTGATAAATCCATGTGTCTTTTGTTATATAGATTTTCTTTTCTTTTTCTTTTTTTAGCTTGTTATCAAGGGCTGTAATCTAGGAGTGGATCGTCAGCTATTACTATACTGGCTTTTGCCTAGTGAATAAAACTTCCTTGGGATGGTAGAAAAAATAATCAAAATAATTTTGATTTTGTCTTTCTCATTGATTAGGAACATGCTGTAACTGCATTTGTTACTTGGTTTTTGTTTTTGTAAATATTTTCTCTTTTTCCTTATTTATTTATTGAATCTGATATTGGTTCAAGATTATTAAAATTTTATGGTTTACATTTTATTTCTATGTATTTAAAATGAGAATACTTATATTTAGCTAATTTTAATTTAAGCTAATTGTTAGCATAGTTTTAATTTAGGTTCAACTAAAAAAGTTAAAAACATTTATAATCAGTTTTTAGGTATTTATTACAATATCTCTTTGGTTTATAATAATGTTGCATGATTGCTTGTTGGTTAAATTGTTATAGGATTTATCTGTGTTAAAAGGTACTTTTATTAGATAAGGTAAATATTTGTTTAAAAGAAGAAAATTGCTCTTTTTCATTTACATTTGTTAGAACATAAGATTCTGGCTCGGTACCTATAGCTGAAGCGGCTAAGGCGCCAGTCACATACACCATAGCTGCCGAGTTTGAATACAGCCCAGGCCTGTCAAAGAATAATGACAACTACAACCAAAAAATAGTCTTGCGTTGTAGCGGGCGCCTGGTAGTCCCAGCTACTTGGGAGGCTGAGGAAAGAGAATCGCTTTAGCCCAGGAGTTGGAGGTTGCTGTGAGCTGTGATGCAACGGCACTCTACCCAGGGCGACAGCTTGAAGCTCTGTCTCAAAAAAAAAAACAAAATAAGATTCTTTCAGTGACAAGCAGTTTTGCCATTTGTAAAATGAGCACCTAATGTGTAGAACTGGTAAGGTTAAATTGATTGCTGCATTATAAAGCACTTAGCAAATAATAAATTTCAGTTGACTGAGAATAAGAGGGAAATAAAAATGTCAGTGGTATTAGCACATTACTTTGTTTTGTTTTAAGAGATGAGGTCTGCTGTCACCTAAGCTGGAGTATGGTGGTGAGATCATAGCTCATTCCAGCCTTGAACTCACTGGCTTAAAGAGATCCTCCCACCTCTGTCACCTGAGTAGTTGGGACCATTCCCAGCTGGGTTTTTTTTTTTTTCCCCCTTTCATTTTTTAAAGAGATGGGGTCTCACTATGTTACTCAGGCTCAAGCAATCGTCTCTCTTCAAAATCCCGAGTTGTTGGTATAACAGGCAGGAGCCACTGTGTCATGCTCTAGCATAATAGTTTTGTTTCTTAACATTTTTGGACAAATCAGTTTTAATTTCTCCAGTTCATGTAGGTTTATTTGTCTTCTCTTTCCAGCCTTTGATCAGGCACTTGAATTTCACAAAAGTAGAGCTATTCCTGCTAACTGGAAGACTGAGTTGAAAGAGGACAGCTCTAGCAGTGAAGCTGAGGAAGAAGAAGAAGAAGAAGATGATGAAAAAGAAAAGGAGGATAATAGTGAAGAAGAGGTGAGTAAAAACCGTTGGTGCCTGTTAAAATTATAAGTATAAATAGTTGGATTTCTTTTGTGGGTTAGGGTTTGTCATAAAGTCATTAATCACATAAATATTTACAGTATGAGAAATATCTCAGAATGAAATTGTCTGTGTATTTATCATAATCCTCTAGCTGGATTACTTTAAGATAGGCATATTATCTTTTGAAATTAAAAATACTAAATATTGTTATCCTAATAGCTTCAAAACTAGTTCTTGCCATGCTTTTTGCTTTATCGTGTGATTAATATGTCATATTACACCATGTGGTGAACTGGTGTATAATACTATTGCATGATTGCTTGTTGTATCTAATACTTTAAAATGTTTTTCATTACCATGTAGACAGCTGTCAACTCTCAAAATGTTTATACCAGAATATTTTATTGAAATATCTAGAAGTGTAAAGTATTTTTCATTTAGTAGGAAAAAAAATAGAAAAGGAAAGATTAGAAGCTCTTTGATTTAGAGAACTTTACATCATTTTATCTTGTACAAATGGGTAGATAGTTCTAATTATATCATAAATAAGACATCTGTGAATTTGCATGGATCAAAGAGCTAATGTTTTAGATTCTATTGTAACTGGTGCTTTAGGTTTGACACTCTTCAGTGGTGTGCTGAACAACTTCCTAAAATTTATTAAGTGAGTGGTACAGATAGTGAAGGATGCTGTATTTGACCTTAGATTGGATTTTATTTAACGTTTATTTTAAGGAAATTTATTTTTAATATTTTAGGTAAGTTATGAAATTCTGCCATTTAACTGTAGTAAAGTATTAATGAATAGGATTGTTTTGGAAGTTATATTTTAGTGTATAGTGGTTTGCAATAACAGTATGAAATTACCTTGTGTAATTTATAATAATAGTGTAAAAATTACCTTGCTTCAGTCTTCTCCCTGATTGCTTTCCTTTTGTTTTTTGACTGCTTTCTATTTAAAAGACTAAAATGAATAATCTTTCCCTTGCTAAAAACCTCCTGAGTGACTTTTTGTAACTAAAAGTCAAGCTTCAATATAGAACTGCTTTTATGGTCCAACTCATGCCTCTTTTTTCTTATCATGTCTCTTAGCATAACTCCTCCTCCCCAGTGCTGTAGCACTATCAAATTAGATACCTTGCTGCTGCTTATCTTTGCACATACCAGTACCTCTGCTTTTAATTGCTCCTCCTTTCCCTCCCTCAGTCAGCCTGGCACCCCACTGTTCCTGTTCAAAACCTACTTACATGTCATCCCTACAAAAGGAAACCTGTGAACCATTACTTCCCTCCCCTTGGGAAAATTCATTACTCTGTTTGCTAGTCTAAACTACTGGTCCTTGCAGATATTTTTTGTCATTTATGTATACATGTACACATGTCTGTTTTCCCCCCATTAATCTATGAGCTCCTCATAGTTAGGAACCCTGTCTTGCCCATAGTCACACTCACAGTGTCTGTCATAGAGTGGGAAATGTAAAGATGATCAATAAATATAGGTAGCGAGATCTTCTGGTGCTTAGATTGTGTTTTACAATTACTTTTGTAAAAACAATTCTGATCTCCAGTTTAAACATTTCCTTACGTTAAATATAACCTTCCCTTAAATGTTTTGGGAATAGGAATAAATTTGACAGTTTATTAAAATCAAATATTGTACGATGAGGGCACTTAAATAGTACCTAGAAAATAGATTCCCTTAGATTACTACACACTTGACTACCTGACTAAAACCTGACATATGTGGAGTATGTTTAAATTGAGAAATAGGAATTTATCATAAGCAAATTAATGGTGTCATTAATTCTCTCCTAACTAGAAAACTGAACAGTTTGTTAACATGGGTTTTTTTCTTTATAATTTGCCTTTCTTTGTTGTATTAGGTTTTAAAATAAGAGGGCAAATTTCAGAAGAACAATGGCATTAGATGCAAGAAGTTCTAAATTAAAAAATGATATGTTTTGAGTTATTTAGAATATCTGTTGAATATTCTTACTATTAGAAATATGCATGATTCAGAGAGAGTAACTGTAAAGCCTTGCTGTGTATTTTGAATCATTTTCTCTGCATTTACTCCTGATCATGCTCTATGGTGGCAAGCTCCATAGCTTATTGTTCCTTTACTTGATTCAGCACTTAGCATAGGGCTCACACTAACAGGTGCTCATTAAATGTTGCTGAATGGATGAAAGTCATTAAATTGGTGAGTTCCTCAATCTTACCTACTACCCTGCTCCTTGAAAGTTACTTCCACAAGCTCCCTACTGCCAGACCTTGGCCACAGCATCAAGATGCTAGTCCCTTCTTTATAATTCATAAATCGGGAAACTATTTTGTTATTTGCAGATTTCCGCAAGTCTGAATCCAGGTATTACAGATCAAGTTTGTTCCCCACTTTATAGATTATATAAGCTTAAAGTACTGCACTATACACAGTGGGACTGTATTTAAAGAAGGATACTTGCAGTTACAGCTTGTGTCATTCCTTCAGAAGCAATAATAGAGTAAGCTTTGATTTTAAACCCTGACCCAATTTCCCGTAAGTGAGGGTAGGCCTTCATGATCTTGTAATCTTGATTTAAAGAATAGATCTCTGATACGGCAAAAATTTCACAAAAAATCTTGCTAGTCCTGTTTGTTATATGAGAATTTAAATTTGAGTTTCTAACTATTGAGTTACTTAGGACATTTCTTTATAAAGTATAAAATGTTTAGACCTACCTGGTTTTGACCGACTTAGCATTAAAAGAATTTTTATTTGGTGAAATGCCTTTGAAATGTTTTAATGATTATTAGTCTTTAATGTTGTATGCTTATATTATTAAAATGTTTAATTGAGGAAAATAATAATCCTTTCTTCTGTGATTAAAATTAGGAAGAAATAGAACCATTTCCAGAAGAAAGGGAGAATTTTCTTCAGCAGCTGTATAAGTTTATGGAAGACAGAGGTGAGTGTTTTCCCTTTTATCCATTTTCATGTTCTAGGTTTCAGACAGACAGTGTTTTAAAAATAAGAAAATTTGTTCATTAAAGTTCATGTCACCAGTATCATGCTGGATTTTTTATTTTTATTTATTTATTTTTTTGAGACAGTCTCACTCTTTGTCACCCTGCGTAGAGTGCCGTGGTGTCATTGTTCATAGCAACCTTAAACTCTTGGGCTCAAGCAATCCTTTTGCCCCAGCCTCCCAGTAGCTGGGACTATATGTACCCACCACAGTACTTGGCTAGTTTTTCTATTTTGTTTTTAGTGTGTGGGGTGGGGGTGGCCACCCTTGGCTCTTGGTCTTGGCTCAGGCTGGTCTTGAACTCCTAAGCTCAGACAATCTACCCATTTCAGACTCCCAGAGTGCTATATTCGAAGGAGTGAACCATCATGGCTGGATTTTTGACAGCATAATGCCTGTCACATAATAAGTGGAATGAGGAATTGGATAGTATTTTGATAGATAGTTTGGCATGGACACAGTAATGCCTGTGTTCTATCTGGCCAGTCCTTCCACCTATTCATGGGATCCCAGAGATATTAGGGATCAGTAGCAGAATGGGTAGTAAAAAGCCTCCTACAAAATCACTGTTTGATATACTTTGTGTGTGCTTGCGCACGTGCCAGAGAAAGACACCCCCTCCCCCCCAATATTCTTAAGCTGGATTGTAAGCCATCTCATGACCCAACTACCTAGAATTGAGAAGAGAATTCAACTATTGATACATAGCCAGAAATAGAGAAAGAATATGACAGAGTCCCAAGGTGAGCCTTGGCTCAGCTTACTGAATCTGCCT
Source organism: Loris lydekkerianus (assembly GCA_963574355.1). Lineage (NCBI taxonomy): Eukaryota > Metazoa > Chordata > Mammalia > Primates > Lorisidae > Loris > Loris lydekkerianus. Next base: position 12,973 of record CAUYPK010043453.1, on the reverse strand, counting down.
AATGTGGCTAAAGCCGTTGCAAGGATTGGAGGAGGAGAGGAACACTTTACGGTGATAACCGAGCCCTTCAGTGAGTGTGGCCCTGTTACTCTCCTGCTGACCTTCTTGGTCCTTTCCTGGGAAGATATTAGAAAGGAAATAGGGAAAGTCAGAAAACTTTCTAGCTTGAAGGGAAGAATAAAATGAATGATAAGCCGCAATACTATGGGAATTAATGTTTTTAAAATGTTTGTAATGCTGATGAGGAAAAGCTGGCTCTGATTGTGTTCTTTTGTTTTTAAAAATGATAATGGCTCCCATAACATAGGCATTGTTTAATTCTTTCATACAAAATGTCTTTGATTCCTGTAATAGTTCTTTGTATGAGTGGCGACATGGCCTAGTAACTTGCTGTTTCATGGGCTTTTGTATGAGATAAAGTGAAAAAGCAAAGAAAATGAATAGGATTAAGCCAGTCATATATTTTCTAGAAAGGGCCATAGATTGCAGTCTGTGGCCACTCTGTTATCTCCTCTGCCACTTTCTAACAATTAGTTTGATTTAGTGTCTTGCCCTGTATTTTCCTATATTAGACTGAAACAAAACTAGCTTTCCTGTAGAATCATTGTTCAGGATGGTAGTTCATTTAGTAAAACACAAAATACTATAAAAATAAGTCTTATTATGTAGCACTTGCCTTTCAATTACCTCAAAATTCAGTTACCATTTTATTTCTTAAAAGAGACAAGGTCTCCCTTTATCACTCAGGCTGGAATGGCAGTGGTGCAATCATAGCTTACTGTAACCTTGAACTCTTGGGCTCAATGGATCCTTCCATCTCAGCACTAAGTAGTTGGGACCACAGGTACACACCACCATGCCCAGCTAAGTTTTAAAATTTTTATAGAGAAAAAATAGCTACATTGCCCAGGCTGGTCTCAAACTCTTTGCCTCCACTGATTCTCCTAGAATGCGGAGATCAGAGGTGCAAGCCACTATTCTGGCCTCTCAGTGTTTTCTTTAGTTCTACCAAACCTTATTTCTCTAATTTTTAAAATCTTTGGTTTTGTTGGAATTTTGTTTTAGTATTTATTCTCTTCCTTGCTAGAGGGAAGGAAGTGTAATGAAATGGTTGTAAGTTTTCAAAAATTAGTATATGAAAAATTTTTAAAAGTGACATGGGCTTAGGTGGCAGGTATTATTAACAAGAGATTTTTTTTTTCCCATGTAGATTGCACTATGTATATTAAGTGGCATTACTTGAATTTTTTAAATTTTAAATGAAGACTATATATAGTATGTCTCTAATATATATTTTGTATTTTCTCTAACAGGTACACCTATTAATAAGCGACCTGTACTTGGATATCGAAATTTGAATCTCTTTAAGTTGTTTAGACTCGTACACAAACTTGGAGGATTTGATAATGTAAGTATTATAGTCATAAGTGACACATAATTTTCCTACATGTTTTCTCAAGTATCTGCCATTCCTAGAATTGTTTATTAATAATCTAAGAATATAATGAAAAGGAAATGCAAAGTACAGCTTGGAAATTAGAGGTAGCCTCCTTAGAAAAAATATAAATTTTTCTTTCTTTATTTTTGAGACCAAGTCTCACTTTGTCATCCTCCACAGAGTGTTGTGGCAATCTCAAACTCTTGGGCTCAACCAATCCTCTTGCCTCAGCTTCCCAAGTAGCTGGACTATAGGTGCCACTACAACGCCCAGCTAGTTTTTCTATTTTTAGTAGATACAGGATCTCTCTCTTACTCAGGCTGTTCTCGAACTCCTGAGCTTAGATGATCTACTTTCAGCCTCCCAGAGTGCTAAGATTACCTGACCCCCCAAATATTTTCTCTTCTTACAAGAAGAGATGGGAGTCTTGCTATGTTGCCTGTTCTGATATTAAACTCTTGGTCTCCAATGATACTCCTGCCTCAGCTCCCTGAGTAGCCTAGATTATAGGTGTTGAACCACAAGGGCCATCTAAAATTAAAAAAAAAAAAAAAAAGACAGTCTTACTTTGTTGCCTTCAGTAGAGTGCCCTGGCATCACAGCTCACAGCAACCTCCAATTCTTGGGCTCAAGCAGTTCTCTTGCCTGAGCCTCCCAAATAGCTGAGACTACAAGTGCTGGCCACAAAGCCCGGCTTCTTTTTTTTTTAGAGCCCAGCTCTTGCTCTTGCTCAGGCTGGTCTCGAACTCTTGAGCTTAGACAATCCACCTGCTTCGGCCTCCCATAGTGCTAGGATTATAGGTATGGACTACCACGCCAGGCCTAAAATTTAATTTTTTGTTTTAATCACTAGTTTTTTTCAATGGGCTTCCTTATTTGCTATTAAGTTGGTCGAATTTTCATAAACCTATGTATATTTCAGTCATAGTGGAGCTATTAGATTGATGAAAATCCTTACTTTCTGTGTCTTTTTCACTAGACTTTGTGCTCTTTGAGAACAGGGGTCTGTCTTAATAGTCATATTATATTCTTAATCCCTTTCAAAGTACCTAATATAGAGAAAAAAAAGTTTGTTGAACTATTTTGAAGAAATTATTTAAGGTTGCCATGACATATGACACTTAACCCAATTGAGAATATTCTGTGGAATAAAAAAGATTCTTTGATTATTTTGGTTTAACTGCTTTATTAGGTTGTAAATTTTATGGGAAATAATAAGTCCTTTAAAAATTTTTGTCTGTGTCCTTTTTACAAATTTTGATTTAGGAGCTGGTATGTTTTTATAGTTACTATTACTGGGTTTATTTTAGAAGTCAAAAATGATCTAATATTTCAGCATTTGTAATTTTTTGAGATTTGTTAGAGTACCTAACACCTTTTATTTGTAAAACCATGTTTAGAACTTGTTTACTTTGATAATTTTTATTCCTTTGTGAAAATATAAAAAACATATACTACATATGCTGTATATATCAAAATGTTGGTGCATTTCCTACCTTTTAATTTTGGAGTTTTCATTTTTCTTTGTCCGTTAGATTGAAAGTGGAGCTGTCTGGAAACAAGTCTATCAAGACCTTGGAATCCCTGTCTTAAATTCAGCTGCAGGATACAATGTTAAATGTGCTTATAAAAAGTAAGTTGGTGTACCAATAAGGCTGTCTTTGATATTTTACCTAGAAACTAGGATAGAATTTACTATATAACTGAGTCTGTTTATATCTTTAAAGAGGAAATCAGAAAGTTTTACTAATCACTCTATGGTAGCATTTTCTAAAATGTATTCTATGAATGCCAGATCTATGAGAAATTCTGTGAAGAAAGTTTTGAGGCCAAGCTTTACATAGAGCTTAAGAGGCTCATGTTCTAAAGTCACATAAATTCAAATATGAGTTTCGGTTCTTCCAATTATTAGTTGTTTGTGCTTTTGTACCATTTAAGCGTTCTCCTAAGCCCTAGTTCCTTCATTTCAAAAGTAAGATAATGCTACTTGCCTCAAATGATTACTCTGATGATTAAATGAGAACTGTTAAGTGAACCAATGCCTCACATGTAAGAAATGTGCAATGAATAGATGTAACTAATGTAGTAATCACTACCATGGTTAATATTATTATATTTAAGATTGTGATTACTTTTTCGGCTCGGCACCAGTAGCTCAGTGGTTAGGGAGCTGGCCACATGCACCAGGGCTTATGGGTTTGAACCCAACCCAGGCCTGCTAAACAACAATGACAACAACAACAACAAAATAGCCGGGTATTGTGGCGGGTGCCTGTAGCCCCAGGTACTTGGGAGGCTGAGGCAAGAGAGTCACTTAAGCCCAAGTGTTTGAGGTTGTTGTGAGCTGTGACACCCAGGGCAGTCTACTGAGGGTGACATAGTGAGACTAAAAAAAAAGATTTTGATTATATTTTTATATAATCATAAAAATAATCATAGTGAGACTTAAAAAAAAAAAGATGATGATTGTTTTTATCCTGAGCACGTTTTTTATTTTAGTGAAAATTTTTTGTTTGGGTTAAAACAATTGGAAAGAATTAGAATGTTAATATGGCTCAATATTTGAGAGTTTAAACAAAAGAAATGAATACACATTAAATAAAAATTCCCTAGTTATATTTTTAAATGTTTTCATCAAATGTAATTTCTTTCCATGTTTCCAGATATTTATACGGTTTTGAGGAGTACTGTAGGTCAGCCAACATTGAATTTCAGATGGCATTGCCAGAGAAGGTCGCTAACAAGCCATGCAAGGAGTGTGAGAATGTAAAAGAAATAAAAGTTATGGAAGAAAATGAAACAGAGATCAAAGAAATGAAGACTGAAGAAGAGAGGAGTATGATGTCAAAAGAAGAAAAGCCGACTGAGGATGAAAATGAAAGAAAGGAGAATATTAAACCCCCTCTGGTAAATCAGATATTGTTAATTGTTAATACCTTCTTTGGTATATTTTCTACTTCCTGTATACACAAGTTAATAGTTTGTATAATGTTATACTCAATTATTCATACAGTTTTTGATTAAGTGCTACTTCGCATAATTTTGATTGTAATAACTATTCAAAATAGCTCTTAACTATTTTTGTGTCATGTCTTACAACTGGTTGGAGGTTTTTATAATTGGTAACTTTATCATTATTAATGCTGGTTGGTACCTCCTGTTGCTAATAGTGAGATCATCAATTTAAGTTGAAAAAATTTTACTTTTGTTGGTTTAGTTCCTCTGATCTTTTTCTAGGGAAGTAAAAAGAATTTATTAGAATCTATACCTACACATTGTGATCAGGAAGAAGAAGTTAACATTAAAAAAACAGAAGAAAATGAAAATCTAGAAGATAAAGTTGATAACACAACTAGGGTAGATGAATCCATCAGCATAAAGGTAGAAGCTGAAGAAGAAAAAGCAAAATCTGGGTAAGAAATTTGTTTTTGGTTACAATGCTTTTTGACTAGCTGAATTCTTATAATTTGCTTTTTCTATGTGTATGAGTCTAAATTTGATTAATAAAATACCAAATAATATAATGATTGGCACTGACTAAGTAAATTGCATTTGCCTCCTTCAGAGACCCTACTAATGTAAATTTGTAGAAAAAGGTCATCTTTTTTGATCTATTATTCTTGCTCTCATCATGGAAAATTATAAAATTTTTAGTTTGAGAAGAGTACTTTTTATTGCATTCAGATCTGCGTGATAATATAAACTTGGGAAGATGTCCTTCTAGTGTTTTATAAATGGTATGTTGGCTAGCGATTCTGAAAGTTGTATTTACTTTTTAAACAAAATAAGAATGGAAAAATACTAATAGAAAATTTTTAAAAGGGCAAAATTGTTCTATTTAATGGGATACTAGCATTTACAAATTTTAGTCATTTTGGAATGATGGATTGTTTGATAATGTCATTTTTACACTGCTAGTGGTGGACCCCTGGATTTTATAGTTAATCTTTGGCATTTGATTTTATTTCTCTGTTTTAAAAATAAAAGCCTCTCCATGTTAGTGGTTCATTTAAATAAACACAGCAATTTTGCTTTTAATCATTTTAGTGTTTACCTGAAATTCATCCATAGCGTGTACACAGAGGAGGGAAAGCCTGGGCTTAGATGAATATGGTAAAAGGTGTTGGCTTATTACACTTCCTTGTATTTCTGTGTGTACAAGTACATATGTGAAGTGTGTCTTAATGCTTACTTGTATTTCTGTGTGTACAAGTATATATGTGAAGTGTGTCTTAATGCTTACTTGGAGACTGTTTTGACTATTGAGAAACTTAGCAAAGATTTAACTTTTTACCATTTAGAGTTCTTCTGAAGTTTTGGTGGCATCATGCAGACAAGCATGGAAGGAAAAAACACTGGGTTTAGATAATATCGTAAACGTATTTGTCAGTTATACTTTGTTTCTGTGTTACAGTTGTATTTTGAGGTACTCCTTACTGTTAATGGAGATTATTTCAGTAAGAAACTTAGTTAAGGATCAGCGTTTTGCCTGAAAATATGATTTTTAAATCTGATGTTTCTGGGACATCTGCTGTTTGCAAAGCACTGTGATAAATCTGTTTTCTTTGTTACTCTTAAATTTTCAAGTTGGTCCTTTTGCTGATTTATAGAGTAAATTGTAGTTTGTAGGTTTTCATTAATCTCTTTAGCTCTTCAATTAAATGGATTTTTATGCATATTACAAACTAAAATTTTCTTGATGTGACTGCCCTAATATGGTAGATATGGTTTAAAAGCATTGTATGTTGGGACTTTGTGTACAGTAGTCCCCCTTTTCCACAGTTTTGCTTTCCTTGGTTTCAGTTACTCGCGGTCCAAAAAATAGGTGAGTAAAATACAATAATATTTTGTCAGAGAGACTACATTCATATAACTTTTATTGTTATTATTATTATTCTATTTTATTATTATTGTAGTTCATCTCTTACTGTCCCTAATTTATAAATTAAGCTTTATCTTAGGTATGTATATGTAAGAGAAAATATCAGGTTTGGTACTATCTATGATTTTATGAAGTTACTGGGGGTCTTGGAATGTATTCCCTACAGATAAGGGGGGCTACAGTAATCGGCTGAGTTTTTATTGTATACGTGCAATAGAAAATACAAAGAATTAATATATAGGTATTTTTCTAGCTTATAAACTTTCTCTAAATAATTGACTGCTACCAAGAATTTTCAGTGACCTTCCTCCATGTCCAGGTATGGTAGATTGAAGAAATTAATATATGTAATGTGTCTAGGTCATTTACTGGTCCATAGCAGGTACTAAATGTAGAGCTTTAAAAAAATTGTTCTCTTGTAAGGAGTATAATATCAGGTGGGGAAAATTTGCTATTTCTTTGTGAATTCAGATGAAAAAACCTTGCTGATATAATTGGTTTCCCAAAACATTGTTCTCTAAAAGCTAATTAAAATACATGTTATATATATGATATAATGTATGTATCAACTTATTTATGTGTATGTTGCTTATATTTTATACTTTTCAGGGGTTCTCTTTCTTGGAAATCTGTGTTCTATCTGGTTTAGTATATTATCATCTGAATTCTTAGAGTAGAATAGTTTTATCTGGCTGATTGCTAGGAATTATGTTATTTGCTTCTTTGTACTTCTGTGTATTATTTCAGTGAATTTCATTCGGTTTATATCTGAGGTAGACCTTCAGTACAAATTTTTATATTTTAAATTTTTGATTGCTTTATTTTACTAGGTTTTTATTCTAGAGTAAATAAAAATTTGTCCTGGCTGTTACTTAAAAAGAATAAATGTGCTTCTTTTGGGACTTTACCAGTTGCACTCAATGTGCTATATTAACGTAGGCTAAAGTTGAGAGTTTACTTTTCATTTTTTTAAATTTAGACTTTTTATTCCTTTATATGGTGATTCTGAAGTGTGCTAAAATCACTTCTTTTGTTACAGCTACCAGAATATACTTTTCCCCCTATATGCAAAGATACAATCTTATGACTTAAGCAAGTAATTATCTTTCTCAATTTTTAGGTTATTTTAATTTACTATATAAAACAGCATTTATTTAAAATTGTTTATAATCTTTTTTCATCAATAATACCATTTCTATTAATTTCTTAGATACTTTAGCCTTACTAAGATTATTTCTTCATTAAAATGTATTTCCAAAAGCAGAGTTAATATTCTTAAATCTCAGATTGCATCCAGTTTCCTTTAGGTTTTAGTTTTTAAATACCTGTTCATTTGACTGCAAGTATGTCTTTCAGAATAATTCTTGAGATTCTTTGTACACTTTGTAATATATTTCAGACAAACTTGATACTTTCAGAACTCAGGTTTAATTCCACAAGTCTGTTAGGCTTATTCCCCAACCCACCTGCCCGCGTACAGAAGGAAAATGGAGAATAAAAAAGCATTATTTTTGTTGTCTATAAAATTAGGAATGATAAAGTATATTTTAGTATAATTAGGAATGATAAAATATATTTTCTCTAAGAAGGTTGCATTTGAGAATATAAAACTGAAATCTTTGGTGGAAGAAGTCTTTTTATATAATTATTACAGCCATTACCTTTTAAAACTTAATTACTGAGTTGTCTTGTGGTTGTGTTTTACAGTGTTTATTTGTTTGTTAGCTGTGAATTGATGTCTTTTTGAGAGACAACTGTTGTATAAGGTACAGACATAACAGCAAAGCAGATAAAACTGACTTAGGGTAGTCTCTGATTTATATTGAAGTTTTTTTGTTTTTTTTTTTAATACAGTGCTTGGAGAGATTTATAATTGGAGGATTTTCTCCACCTTGTTTAATACAGATTCATGGTCAATATAAAAATAATATGAATGCTCAGTTTTAGAATGTAAATGGTATTAAGATCAAAATAGTTGTAATGCTCTTTCTAAAATAGTTTGGCTTTAGTTTCATGTATTTGTAAATGACCTCCCACATTCTTTGGAACTTTGGAACAAAGTTGAGAGGATTGTCAGAGAAAGCTTTCAGCAAATGTGTGGAAGAGAGCTGAAATTGTGGCGAACTTTGAAAAGCATGAAGAAAAAATGATGTAATGTTGATGTGACAATAGTAGAATGTTTCTGTAAAAGTTAAAATAGTGTTTTAGTTAGTAACATTAGAAAACTTGGTTGGAACATGTTTTAAAGTTACTAACACTAGCCTTCTGCTAGTAAAAACTTAACGTTTTGAACATCCTGAGGCTGGAAATATATGAATGAAAAACAACTTTTAGTCAGAAAATGGAAATGAAGTATAATGAATTTTTTTTCTTTTGTCAACTGAGATGTAAAACACTTTTATAATAAAATTGTTACAGTTGGGCTCAGCTCTGTAGTACAGCCCATGGTTACGGTGCCAGCCACATACACCGAGGCTGGCGGGTTCGAACCTGGCCCAGGCCAGCTAAACAACAATGACAACTGCAACAAAAAATAGCCAGGTGTTGTGGCAGGAGCCTATGGTCCCAGCTACTTGGGAGGCTGAGGCAAGAGAATTGCTTAAGTCCAAGAGTTTGAGGTTGCTGTGAGCTGTGTCACACACACAAAAAAAATTGTTATAGTTGACCTTACTAGTTTCTTGCTGTTTAGTACAACTTCTATTCTTCTGACTGTTGGAAATTTTCTTCTAGTGAACTTATTTTTTATCTTCATTTTCTTCTAAATGTATTTTTCTATACATTTAAACATCTTAAACAGTTATAGTTTCTAAATATTAAATTGAAACTCAGAGAATTTCATACACATGGAATCTGCTGTTCCTGGAACAATCACAGCCACGATTTTTATCAGTTTGTGTGGTTTGGAACTGAAAAGCTTATGAAGTATCTTTTATTAACTCTGCAATTTTTTAAACCTTTCAAGAGATGAAACGAATAAAGAGGAAGATGAAGATGATGAAGAAGGAGAAGAGGAGGAGGAGGAGGAAGACGAGGATGAAGACGAAGATGACAACCGTGAGGAAGAGGCGTTTGAGTGCTATCCACCAGGCATGAAAGTCCAAGTGCGGTATGGACGAGGGAAAAATCAAAAAATGTATGAAGCTAGTATTAAAGATTCTGATGTCGAAGGTGGAGAGGTCCTTTACTTGGTGCATTACTGCGGATGGAATGTGAGGTAACTTGAGTTTTAGCTAGTGATTATTACCTAAAAACACTGTTAAAATACTTTTCTATTAAAAAACTTACTTATGAATTATGGACTCAATAGTGTTCTAATTGTTAGTATTCTATTTAATATGGTCATAGTACCATATTAAAAATAATGTAGTTTTTAGCACGTAAATCCCTTACTTAATGACTTCCTACTTAATGTTTTCAGTGCTTAGAAGATACCCTTAGTGTCTGGAAAACTGAAATCTACACAGTTGATTTTTACGTAATACCTGTAGGTTAGAGGAAATAATATTGAAAAGGTGAAAGGGATTGGAGTTTCCTGATGTCTGTAAGCCAATTCAGGCTTCCTGTTCTGCATTTGAAACCACAGTAACCTCCTCTTTGTGTTCTTTAAGTCGTCATGTTTTTCCTTCAGTAGGCAGGGATTTAAAAGTTGAACTTTTCTAAGAAATATTCTATTTCAAGGGGTCCTTATCTCCTCATCCACAGCTGTTGCATTTCAACCTAGTTCAGAAGTCTCAGAAATTTATTGATACCTTCCAAACAATATGGTTGAAAATATAAACAAATCTCCTTGACTAAAGTAATGTACTTTGTGATGACTGCAGACCTAAGGAACTGAAAACAATACTGAAACTCAGTTTTAGGTTGTATTAAATGACTTAGGCTTTTTTCTTACATATGTTTTATTTGACTTACCAAAAGAAGTTTGTATTTTGATTTTATTCAAAATTGGCAAGCCAGTTTTGGGATCTGAACATTTAGTTATCTTTTAAGAATAACTTAGATCCTTTTGGAATGTTTGATATTGTATATTATATGTAGCCTGTGATAGAGTTAGTCCTTGAAAAATTAACCATTGGCTCAGCGCCTGTGCCTCAAGCAGCTAGGGCGCAAGCCACGTACACCTGAGCTGCCAGGTTCAAATCCGTCCTGGGCTGCCAAACAACAATGACAGCTGCAACCAAAAAATAGCCGGGCGTTGTGGCAAGCATCTGTGGTCCCAGCTACTTGGGGGGCAGAGGCAGGAGAATCGCTTGAGCCCAGGAGTTGGAGGTTGCTGTGAGCTGTGATGCCAAGGCACTCTACCCAGGGCGACAGCTTGAGGCTCTGTCTCAAAAAAAAAAAAAAAAAAAAGATTTGTTCTGTTTTGAAATTTAAAGGGAATTCCACTTCTGCTTAGGATATGTAAATATGTTGATTTAAAATTAAGAAGAAAAAAATTGAGTCAGCCAAAATGAATAATTACTAAGAAATGCCCACAAAAGAAGAATCACATCTTTTACCTCTTTTTCCAGTCCTTCTTCCATAGTTATTTTGCAAGTTTACATACAGACATGCTTTTTTGTTTTCTTGTCCTTTGTAAAATATTTGAAATTATGTGATAAATGGATAGAGTTTAGGTGTTCTCCAATTTTTGCTATAATTAAGGCCTGATTATTTTCTTTTAATTAGCTCGTTATATTAGGTATAAGAATTGAGACATTCATGAAATATTTTACAATTAAAATACACAATTAAAATTGCCTGTAATTCCAGCACTTTGAGAGGCTGAGGTAAGCGAATCGCTTGAGCACACAACTTTGAGACCAGCCTTAATCTAGAGCAAGACACCATCTCTAAAAATAACCGAGCAGGCTTGGCACCTGTAGCTTGGTGGTTAGGGTGCTAGCCACATACATCAGGGCTGGTGGGTTCGAACCCAGCCTGGGCCTGCTAAATAACAATGACAACTGCAACAAAAGAATAGTCAAGCGTTGTGGCTGGTGCCTATAGTCCCAGCCCCTTGGGAGGCTGAGACAAGAGAATTGCTTAAGCCTAAGATTTTGAGTTTGCTGTGAGCTATGACGCCACAGAGGGCGACATAATGAGATTCTGTCTAAAAAGAAACCAAACAAATAAATAAAAATAAATTAAAGCGAGACTCTATCTCAAAAAAACCCCAAATAACAAAAAACACAGCTTTCTGTTTTGTTAAGAAAAGATTTGACAAGGTTATGCTCTGCTGTCCTGGCTAGAGGACAGTAGTGTCCACTGTGGCCTCAAATGCCTGGACTCAAGCAATGCTTCTGCCTCAGCCTTCCAAGTAATCCAAGACATGCACCTTGCCCAGCTAATTTTTTAAATTTGTTGTAGAGATAGGATCTTGCTAGGTTTTCAGGCTGGTTTTGAACTTAGGACCTCAATCCCCTGTCTACGCCTCCCAGTGTGCTGGTATTATAGGTGTGAACCATCATGCTTGCCCTTGTTGAGAAAAGATTGACTAAATGAAACAAATGTTAGGAGTGTTTGTGTTTTAGAGGATAGTAAGAATGTATAGTGATATTGATGGGGGTAGGGGAAGATAAGGGGAGGGTTGAGTTTAAATTGAGGAATTTAAGTCTTTAATAATATAGAAAGGAAAAATAACACCTAGGTTAATAAAACATAGTTGTAGGCCGGGTGTAGTGGCTCATGCCTATAACCCTCTGGAAGGCTGAGGCTGATAGATTGCTTAAGCTCAGGCATTCAAGACCAGCCTGAGCAAAAGGGAGACCTGATCTCTAAAAATAGCTGGGCGTTGTGACAGATGCTTATAGTCCCAGCTATCATTGTGACGGATAGTCCCAGCTATCATTGTGACGGATAGTCCCAGCTACTTGGGAGGCTGAGGCAAAGAGAATCACTAAGCCCAAGAGTTTGAGGTTGCAGTGAGCTATGATGCTAGGGCACCCTGTCTCAAAGCAACACAACATGCTTGTGTTACTGAGAAGGATGCCATCTATTTCTGATAACTCAATGCTTGTATACCATGAATTTCAAAAGAAGAAAACTTCCTGTTTTATGAAGACCTTAGGCTGGATTTCTTCACATTTTAGAGAAAACAACTGTTCTTAAGTAGATGAAGCTATGTGTTTTTTTATAGTTGACAGTATTCCTATTTCTCTATGCAGTAGGATCCAAAGAATCTGTTTTAATGACAAATAATAATTTTTGCTGTTCCTTCATGTCTGAAGCTAATTGAATAAGGGCTGCAACAAATCCTTATCAGTTGTATTGCTATTTTCCTATTATTGGGGAAGTAAAATTTAAATTTACATTTAAATTTAAATGTAAATCTAAATTTACATTTAACAGATGTAAAATAAGAAATTAAGATTTATGCATGGAGGTTCATGAAAATAGTTTTTTCTTCAGTGGCAGTCATTCATGACTGTAAATTAGGAAATTTTAATATGTGGCTATTTATGTATTTATGTTTATCTTTGCCTGAAACATTTTCTCCCAGCAAAAAGATTTTTTCTTAAAAAAAGTAAGAATATATATATATATATATATATATTTTTTTTTTTTTTTTTTTTTTTTTTTTTTTTGTCAGTGTAACACTGTTGCCTAGTGTAGAGTGGTGTGGGGTCAGCCTTGCCCAGGACAACCTGATATGCCTGGATTTTAGTAATTCT
>CAUYPK010043450.1:0-26074 GCA_963574355.1 Loris lydekkerianus | reverse complement strand
AGTTTAAGAAATGTCCCTTCTATACCAATTTTCTTAAGTGTTCTGATCATGAAGGGATGCTGGATATTATCAAAAGCTTTTTCTGCATCAATTGAAAGAATCATATGGTCCTTATTTTTTAGTTTGTTTATGTGCTAAATTACATTTATAGATTTATGTATATTGAACCAGCCTTGAGACCCTGGGATAAATCCTACTTGGTTGTGGTGTATAATTTTTTTGATGTGTTGTTGGATTGTTTGTTAGGATCTTATTGAGTATTTTAGCATCAATATTCATTAGTGATATTGGTCTATAATTTTCTTTTCTTGTTGAGTCTTTCTCTGGTTTGGGGATCAATGTGATGTTTGAAAATTAAATACCTTCAAACTAAAAGCAAACTTCTAGAACTTTAATTAAAAAATTAACATGTCCATGAGTATTCCTAACCTAGCTCCAAATAGAACAGAAATCAGTTACAGGAAACTGGGTTAATTTTTTATGGTTTTTTATTTGAAACATTACTGATTCTCTGTGTTCTGTTTTCCAGAAGTCAAGAAAACCATTTTCTGTCTCTGAAACTATAACTTTCAGCAATGTATGTTATAGACAAAATTTGAAACATTTATTTTTTTCTCTATCCTTGATTTCTCCCGAATTTAAAAGCCATTTGTAAGTATTCTTAATTTCTGACAATACAGTCATTTGCGTAAGTTCAATAACAATCTGTTTTGTTCTATAAAACATAATAAAAACACTGGTCATTTTACCAAGGCTTTCACTGCAATAGCATTTCCATAGGTGTCTAGACTGCATTAAGGAATTAAGGTTGACTTTATAAGGCAAATAAAAAGCCCTTTGGAAAAACGGGCCAGATACCTATTGGTAACGTTTCCTGATCTGTAGTAAGGAACAAAGGTCACTTTCTAATGGGTCCAGGAACCAAAATGTGCTTGGGATCTCAAGAGAAGAGGAATTTACCCAATGCATACAGGTATCTAATGGCACAGATGAAACCTGGGCACAACAATACAGCACACCTCCTAGGTGATGGGACCCAACTACCACAGGGACCTTACCTTACCTAACCTAACATACACAAACATTATAACACAACCATTTGTACCCTCACATTAATATGAAATAAAAAATATTTAAAAAACAACAACATTGTTTTATTTAGTAGAAGAAACCCAGTGAGAAATCTGAAACTTAGAGGGGTTAAACTCCTTGCTACTAGGTCAAAGTTATTAATAGAATGGAAATTCTATTAATGAGTACAGAGGACATCAAACCTGTCATAAGCCAGTTCCTCCTCAGATGTTCTGTACTGAGCATCTACTATGTAAAATGCTGTAGTGTCAGAAACCAATATGAGTAACACACTGCCCCTGTCCTTGAAGGGCTTACCATGTAGCCCCAACATAAGCCCCCTTGCACAGCAGAGGGAATAAGTAGATACATGGGCAGATTCAATGAAGTGGTCAGGCTAAACCAGATACACAGACCACGGTAAATCAGTGCCTGCAGTGAGGTATAAATGAAACAGGAGAGAAAAGTACAGCTGGGCAATCAAGAAAGATGCTGAAAAGAAGACACCATCTGAGATCACATAGACCTTGATAACCACGGGTCGGTTCTTAACTCCCAACGTCATTCTGCTATTCTCATTAGAATTTCCATTCTATTAATAATTTTGACCTAAGTCCTAGCACCTGTTGTGACTTTATCTTGTAATCAAAGTTAAGAAGAGACAGCTTGTCTTTCTCTCTCTCTCTCTCTTCATTTTTACAGGGTTACTTCCTTTTAAAAAGTTGTTTTCTCATTATCTGCCTCTTACCCTTGACCTTGTGTGACAGCTGTGGGTGGTTGTCCATGGGTTCATACCTCACGGAGTCTGAGGCACAGAAATGACATAACAGGCTCCTGAGTTCAATGGGACCTCAGATCATTGTGTCTTTTGAGTTTGTATAGAACATCATTTTGGGCTTTGCATCCAAAATCAGGCTTCATATTGAGACCAATTTTTAAGCCTTTCATTTGGCATATTTGAAAAATGGCATATTTTAAAAACACCAAAATTTGTTCTCAGTATTAGGATAGCACTTACTTTTAGTTGAGTTTGACAAAATCTCACCATAGTGTTAGTTCTTGTGATGGACTATCCTACTAATGGGTTAATAATAATCTGAAAATGTTCAGTACGATTATAAATAACAACACTCATGTGGAAAGCTGTATAACCCATCCAAGATTTAGATCATTGCGTTCCTTTAAGCAAATAGGTCTTTCTGACTCTGTAAGGCATTGAATTATAGTTTAAAAAATAAACACCCGAAACTCAGACACAACATCTGCTTAAGGTTTGCATACACTTGCAAGCTTGAGGTTTGCATACACTCAACTTTTACACAGTCCCACAGTCCTCTGCTCAGAGTACTCTGGAGCAGCAGGATGTGCCAGCAGCACATGAGATGGTACAAACCATGTCCTACTCTCCTTGTGCACCTCTATGGACCTCCCCACACCAATCCGTCCACTTCAGGGTAGGAAGAGCCAACCTCTCAATAGCGCAGATACGGTCAGGCTCCTTGCTCAGTTAGAACCTCCCCACCACTTACGCAATCAAGTCCTAACTTTGTAATGACAAGGGTCTGCCACAGTGTTTTGGCCTGAGTTTCAGTCTCCTGGAATGCCTTCCTATGTTCCAATCCCCTCCCCTGCAAACTCTTCTTTATGCTGTGCCCTTTGCCCAGGCTACCCCTCCAGTCTGTGCCGTTGCCCAGGCTACCCTTCTGACTGTAGTGACCCCTCCTTTCTTCAGCCCTCTGAGAGTAGACATTTCTGTTTGTCTTTTAAGACCAAATTCAGACATCACTGTGTCCCAGATGGCTCTGTCATCCATCTTCACATAGTTCTCTCTGGGAACCCCCATTCCCCCTTCCTGCCCTGTCTGTGACACTTCTTGTGCTGTGCTGGCATTGCCCGCTGGCACGGCTACCTCTCTCCCCACACACTGAACTCGAGAGACCAGTTATTTCTTCCCCAGTCCTTAAAATGTTTCACACAAAATAGATTCTTAATTTCCTAATATTATTCAAGTATTTGTTGAATTAAGAAATGACTGAAATAGGCAAAATTTATCTCTAGTGTTCCCCCACCTGTCCCCCATTGCCAGCTGACTTTTCTCATACTTCCCTCACTCCCCCACCAACATCCATGCCCTCTGCCAATGCCCTCTCCAAACCCAGCTGTTGTCCAGTTTTGTCCTAATCATAATATCAATCAAAACCTGCTCCCAGGAAAGGACCTGATAAATTCACAAGGCTGCTCCTTTCACAGAGTTTCTATAATTTACGGGTTACTAAATCTTGAGCCAAAATAATAAATCTCTGATTATGGGATTTTTTTTTTTTTTTTAGCCTAGCGAGGGGCTATTACACAGTCCTTGTGCTCACACTATGGTATTTTGTTTAAGAACTGTCCTTTCATGATTGTTAGAGGTAGAGGAATTCCTATAAACTCTTGGCTATCTGATCTGTACCCTAGGAAATCAGTCTGCTTCAAACTGAACGGTCTAGCCATTCTCCTAGAAGTAAAGAAACTGCTGGAGAAAAGAAATCTTTGAGTATTTCTAAAAAGGCTTCACATTTAAAAGATAAGGAAGACTTTACCTACTAAAAGATTTAAACTCAGCACATCTGACTTAAACACTAATTTTATCTTTCCTGTTTAGGGAACTATTTAACATATAGTTATTTTCCAATGGAGAAAGGGAAATAGAATCACTAAAACCCTAACTGGAACCAAGTAGAGAATTTTTTCCCAATAGTTTCTCAGAAGATAATAAGTCAAAGGGCAAACAGGAAAAAAATAAAGAAATAAAAAAGATCTCAGAAAAGTAACAGAGTTCAATAAACATCTAGCTCAGTTTCCTAGGAATTCTGAAAGCTCCTTATGAGTTTTTGTGAGAGCCCTATTTTAGGTCTATAAAGGCCCATGGTGAGTTCTAACGAGCCTGTGTATCAGAGGAGGACATGATCCGTGTGGAAGTGGCATTCATGCCTCAATTTCCTTGCATGGAATAACTTGTGTTTAAAGCAGATAAATAGGATACCTGTTTAAAGCCATGCCCATGTCTGAATGGCCCATTGGCTCAATGCCACATTTGCTAAAGCAGAGAAGCAAAGTGGAAGTCATCTGGCCATCAGGCAGTGAAATTTTTCGGTCTGCTAAGTCAGAACTGATAGTAAGTCACTAGATTTTTACCTTCTCTCACACAGCCCTGCACAAACATGGTGAAAGTAATGTTCCAGAACTTCTTGTCTTCCAGACGCATAAGGATATGACACCATATTAAGGGCAAGAAATCAAATGAGATGACAGGTGAGGAGAAGCCTTTAAAACTCTGAACACTTTATCAATATCAGGAGGCAGAGTTACTCTATGGAGATGCTTTATGACACTTAATTGTTAGAGTTGATGGGACATTGTCAAACTAGGGGTGCTATAATGAAATCAACTCAAGCCACCTCTCCCCTGCACAACTGAAACCAGACTGATGTTCTGAGATGCTTGGGCCACCAGAAAGACCCAGTTAAGGCACTGGATTGTAATATATGTTATACTATTGGTTTGAAACAAAAAATGATTCTGAGTTCCAATTCAGGCTCCTAAAAGCTTATCTATCCACTCCTTTTAGTGAGGAAAGATTAAGTTCACTTCCAGACTGCCCCTCCCCCCTTTCTGTCCCCCAACTCCAGGGTGGAACAAAGGGTCTGGCAGCAGTGACACATCTCCTGTGATCATCTAAAGCAGGGGAAAAAGATGAGGGTCATCTATTCCAACCCTTTGATAAGGTGTAAAAGGTAAAAGTGTTCATGCATGTAAATCCTTCAATAAATATTGTAACCTAGTTGTTTGTACCCTTATATTAACCTGAAATTAAAAAATAATTAATGGTACTAATAGTACTAATAGTACCATTAATGGTACTAATAATAATGGTACTAATGGCAATGGTACCATTAATGGTACTAATGATAATATCTCAGAGCAATTTATGGGACTAGAACCCACGTCTCCACACTCAATCTTTCTAATAAGCCTGCTGTCCTCCCACTGTGGAAGGACTAACTTAGTGTGAGGCTTTGAAAAATTGTTTTATAAGAGCCAATTATTTCCAAAAAATTTATTTTATTGTAAAGTCTACCATTTATATGCTCAATAGTCCATTTTAAGGATACCAACAGATAACATCTGATTTATTTTACATTCTTAAATTGTTTTTTCCATTTCCTTTCATAAAAGGGGTCCAGGCATAAAAAAGTAAATGTGCTAAAGAAAATCCCTGAATGATTACTTTCATGAAAATCATGTTTGCTTGAAAATCAGACAATAAACCATATCTCAGGGCCCCAGCAATACATTTGACAATAACCAGCACCTACGGGTATATTTTAGCAAATTTTACACTGCCACAAGGTGCTTCAGGCTTTACAAAATGCCCCGGCTGCTGGAATACAGCTGGAAACCAATGATCTTCTGAGCCTTATCCAAAAACAAAGCAAAACAAAAGAAAGCAAGAAAATTATTCCACCCTCAACATAACAACAGTAGAAGATTTTCCTATTTCCTACCTAAAGCAAGGGAGAACAGATCCAACGTAGTTACTCTTGCTCTGCTCAATCATCAAATAAATGGAATGGTTTGACTCAACCAGACTTCAGAAGTGTGGCTCCATAACTTCTCCACCAACAGGACATTATCTGTCTGAAAGAAATAAACACTGATGTTTGCATCTGAGTAAAAATAATAACAATGATAATGTTAATGGCCAGGATCACATGGAGGGTGTTTTTGGTTTTTTTTTTTTTTTTGGAGGGGGCAGGGTGTTCCATAGTCAAAATAAATTTCAAAACTCTTATTCAAACAAAATTTATGAATTTTTTTGACTGCAGTATCTTCAAAGGCTTCAGGTCCCTAATGTGAATTATATCTCCAAGAAAGCAAAATACTAGGTAGCAATTTTTATACTTATTTCTTTGCAGAGACTCAGTGGGAGCTGGTATTCTTTAAAGAGCCTATTGGAATATTCTGACTTAGATTACAATCAGGTATCAAAAAGCAGCTTATAACATTAAACTAAACATATTGAATGAATTATATTCTTACCTTAGACTATTAATACCTACCAGTTTTATAATCTTGAAATATATATTGGTAACCATTGTCTATAGAAATTGAACTTATATTAATAGTGAAAAGGAAATTTACCACTTTTTACTAGAAAGACTATAGCTTGTTTCTCCACTACTTAACATTTTATTTATTATTAAAGCTTTAACATTTGGCATGAAGAAAATGAATTTTTTTTCCCCACCAGGTCACTCATTTTCACTGAAATTATAGTTGTGCTTGTTGAGCTAATACAAGCATCAGTATGGATTTTTAAATATATTTTTAAGTTTTTTATTGTGAAGGTGCTATACACTTATAGAAAAATTGGCAAATGCAAAAAATGTTTTTTGAGGAAAATAGTAAATTATTACCAATAATCTCACAACCAGGAATAAATCTTAGTATTTTTTTTCACAGTGTTATCTTTTAATTTCTATACATCCTGGTCATTTTCTCTTGACATTAAAAACTACCTATATTCAAAATAATATTATCGGTGGTTAAACATGGTGGATTGAAAGCAAGTGTTCATCTTCTTTGCCTGACACTAAACAGAGAAAAATAACAAAGAGAGTTGAAGAGTAGACAACATCATTTTTTTCCAAGATAAAATTTAGATGAAAGTATGGTAACTGCCTTAAAAGAATAGGAAAAAGTGAACCTAAGTGCCTACAGCTGAGAATTTTATCAGGCTACAAGCAAATTCACTCTAGAATCCTCTCCAAAGAGTTTCAAAGAAAGTAGAGGTAAGACATGAAGCACAAAGGCAGTGGTTTCAGATCTATGATAGGAGTGGACACCGCAGTCCCTGCATACAGAAGGACTATTCCTTCTCATCCTGAAAAACAAAGATGGTTCATTCTCAGCAGAGAATAAACCAAAGAACCTAGACATGGAATTGCCTGGCCTAGCAGAGGTCAGGAGAAAAGCCAGAGGTTATTCAAGAGATTAAACATGGGAGGTTAACTTAAATAAAATTCTATAAATTATAGGATGAGACACCCCCCCCCCACACACACACACACACACCACAATCATGAGAGACCCAGAACGTGGCAACTAAGCTAAGCTGATTATCTACAAGGCAACAAATTAGAGAATACTTCTATGGAGACACAAAACTGAACAAATCCAGGTGCTTGAAAAAACTATTGTTACTAATATTTGTGGGTTAACTAATAGAAAATCTAACTCTCTGCCCTACCACTCTACAATCAATGATGCCCTGTACTTAGTTCCCAAGCAGATTTCCAGGCCCTCACTCTTAAATATAAACAGAGAGACAAAAATCTCCAGACATGGGAAGAAGCCTTGCAACATAAAAAACAAGCGGAAATTAAAAACGAGAATATAACAGAATCCTACACATTCCAGGAAGGATGAAACATAAAAGTAGAGTTGTCGTTGATAATGACATGGAACTAAGAGAAGATATTGCAACCATGAAATAAAGAACAACCCTGCACAAAGGGCACAGGGATGAAGAAGAAAAAAATAAGACAATTAAAGAAAAAAGAAATCAAGAAAATTTACAAATACTACAAAATAAAATCAGTAGGAAGTTTGGAATATAACAAAGACGTTTCCCAGGAAATATAATAAAGAGATAAACGCATGAGAAACGGACAGAAAAGGGAATGAAACTAGAAGGTTAAGCTAAGAGTCCAGTATCTGACTACTGGGAATGTCAGAAAAAAAGAAGTAAGTAAAAACAGGGGAAAATGTGTCTGACAGAAGAATAATTATATTTTTTAAGCTTTTTTTTTATTAAATCTTTTGTACATAGAATTATATTTTTAGATACATAGTTTTTCAAAAATAGACTTTTTTTAGAACGGTTTTAGGTTCACAGAAAAAGTGGGCAAATGGTGCAGATTTCCCATATACTCTTGTCTCTCTCTCTCTCTCTCTCTCTCTCTCTCTCTCTCATACACACACACACACACACACACACACACATATTCAGCCTCCCCCACTATCAACATCTCCCCCCAGAGTGGTGCATTGGTTACAATCAATGACCCTACATTGTCACATGATCACCCAAAGTCCCTAGCTTATATTAGGGTTTACTCTTGATGAGTATTGTATATTCTATGGATTTTGAAAAATGTATGATAACATGTGTTCACTATTACAACATTACACAGAGCAGTTTCCTTGCCCCAAACTTTTTCTATGCTCTTCCTATTCATCACGCCTTCCCCTCTAACCCCAGTATTGGGAAATCACCGATTCTAATGTTGTTTATAAGTTGTGCCTTTTAAAGAACACCAAATAGTTAGAATCATGCAGTATGTAGCCTTCTCAGATTGGCATTTTTACTTATTAACAAGCATCTAAGATTATTTCGTGTATTTTCATGGCTTGATAGCTAATTATCATGCCTTAAAAGTGCTCAATAATATTCCATTTTCTGGATATATCACAGTTTCTTTATTCATTCACTTACTGAAGAATATCTTGGTTGCTTCTGAGTTTCATCAATTTCCAATAACTCCGCTAACATCTGTGTGTAGGGTTGGGGGGACATACATTTTTCAACTTCTTTGGGCAAATACCAAGAACAGTGATTGCTAGAGTAAATGGTACAAGTATATTTAGTGTTTGGAGAACCTGCCAAATTGTCTTCTAAAGTGACTACACCATTTTGCATTCCCACCAGCAATGAATAAGAGTGCCTGTTGTTTCACATCCTTGTCAGCATTTGGTTTCAGTGTTTTGGATTTTGGCCATTTATATAAGTAGCGGTATCCATTGTTGTTCTTGTTTTTCTTTTTGTTTTTTTTGTTTGTTTGTTTTTTCAGGTTAATGTGAGCATACAAGCAACTAGGCTACAATGTTTGCATTTGTTGGATAGAGTGTCTCCTGTAGTTGTGTGTTCCCTCCCTAAGAGGTGTGCCACATACCCTTACATTGTGCCCATTAAGTGGGAGCACACCAATCCTGCTGCTTCCTCTTCTCCTCCCTCCATTGTTCCTAATCTCCCCAACTTGAATTGAATTGAGTTTTTCTCTTATCTGGGTTTGTATTAGATCATCTACTGGCTTCATATTAGTATCAAGTATATTGGGTACTTGCTTTCCCATTCTTGTGATACTTTACTAAGAACAATGTGTTTCCACTCCATCCAGGTTAATATAAAAGATATAGTCTCCTTTTTTTTTTTGCCATTTTTAGCCGGGGCCAGATTTAAACCCACCACCTCCAGTATATGGGGCCAGCAACCTACTCCTTTGAGCCACAGGCGCCACCCCAAGTCTCCATCTTTTTTAATGGTTGAATATTATTCCATGGTATATATATACCACAGTTTGTTAATCTATTTCTGGGTTGGTGGGCATTTAGGTTGTTTCTGCATTTTGGTGATTGTAAATTGAGCTACAATAAACAATCTATGCAAATGCCTTTATGATAAAATGTTCTATTTTTCTTCAGGGTAGATGTCTACTAATAGGATTGCAGGATCCAATGGAAGGTCTAATTTGAGTTCTTTGACGATTCTCCATACTTCTTTCCAAAGAGGCTGAGTTAGTTTGCAGTTCCACCAACAGTATAAAAGTGTTCTGTTCTCTCCACATCTGCGCCAGCATCTGCAACTTTGGGAAATTTGTCATGTGGGCTTTTCTCCCTGGGGTTAGGTGATATCTCAGAGTGGTTTTGATTTGCATTTCTCTGATGATTAGGGACAATGAGCTTTCAAATGTTTGTTAGCCATTTGACTGTCTTCCTCAGAGAAGGTTCTGTTCATGTCTCTTGCCCAGTGATAGATGGGATTGTTTGCTCTTTTTTTGTTGATTAATTTGAATTCTCGGTAGATTCTAGTTATCAACCTTTTGTCAAATTTATAACATGCAAATATCTTTTCCCATTCTGCACATTGTCTATTTGCTTTAATTGTTGTGTTCTTAGGTATGCAAAAGCTATTCAGTTTAATTAAGTCGTATTTATTTTTGTTGTTGCAATTACCACCGCAGTCTTCTTCATAAAATATTACCCCAGAATGACATGATTAAGAGTTTTTGCCACACTTTTTTAAGAATTTTTATTGTTTCATGTCTTATATTTAAATCTTTTATCCATTTTGAGTCAATTTTTGTAAGTGGTGAATAGTAGACCAACTCCAGTTTCAGTCTTTTACATGTGGATACCCAGTTCTCCCAGCACCATTTATTGAATAGGGGCTCTTTTCCCCAGTATAAGTTTTTGTTAGGTTTATCAAAGATCAGATGGCCTTAATTGACTGGTTTTATCTCTTGTTTTTCTATTCTGTTCCATATGTCTATATTTCTATTTTTGTGTCAATACCATGCTGTTTTGGTCACTGTGGGCTTGTAAAATAACCTAAAGTCTGGTAGAGTGATACTGCTTTGGCTGTATGAGTATTTTCTGGTCCCATATAAAATAAAGAACTATTTCTTCTAGTTCTTCAAATTATGATGTTGATATTTTAATGTGTATTGCACTAATATATAGATTGCTATAGGTACTATAGTCTAATAATGTTGATTCTTCCCACCCAAGAGCATGGTATGTTCTTCCATTTGTTAATGTCTTCTGCTATTACTTTCCTTTGGATTTCATAATTCTCTTGTAGAGACCCTTCCCCTCTTTTTTTACATATATTCCTAGGTTGTTCTTTTTTTTTTTCTTAAGCTACTGTGAAGGGAATTGTGTCCTTGATTTGCTTCTCAACTTGGCTGTTATTGGGGTATACAAAGGCTTCTGATTTGTGAACATTGATTTTATATACTGAGACATTATTGTATCTCTTGATCATTTCCAGGAGTTTTGTGGTTGAGTCTCTGGGGTTTTCTAAGTATAAGATCATATCATCAGCAAAGAGAGAGAGTTTGACCTCCTCTGCCCCCATTTACATGCCCTTTATGTCCTTCTCTTGCCTGATACCATTGGCTAGAACATCCAGCACTATGTTGAATATTAGAGGCAATAGAGGATATCCTTGTCTGGCTCCAGTTCTAAGGGGAAAACCTTTCAGTTTTACTCCATTCAGTATGATATTAGCTGTGGGTTTGTCATAGATGGCTTCAATCTCAGTGCTTGATCCTGGTCTGTTCAAGAGATTTATTACTTCCTGGTTAAGTATAGGGAGATAGTGTGATTCCAGGTATTGGTCCATTTCCTCCATATTGTCAAATTTCTAGGGATAGAATTATAATAGTCAGAGATAATCTCTTGTGGTATTTGTTGTTATTTCCCCTTTGTTGATCACAAGGCAAAAAAGGTGGAACTCAACTACAACAAAAATTTTCATCCATACACTAAACAATCTTATGCTGAGTGACAGTTGGGTCAAGGAAGAGATAAAGGAAGAAATTATTAAATTCCTCGAACATAATGACAATGAAGGTACAAGCTACCAAACCCTATGGGATACTGCAAAAGCAGTCCTAAGAGGGAAATTTATCACATTAGATGCCTAAAAAACAGAAAGAGAGCACATCAACAACATAATGAGTCATCTTAAAGAAATGGAAAGAGAAGAGTAATCCAATTCCAAACCTAGCAGAAGAAAAGAAATAACCAAAATTAAATCAGAAATAAAAGAAATTGAAAATAATCATTCAGAAAATTAATGAAAAAAAAGGTTCTTCAAAAAGATAAATACAATTGATAAACCTTTGGCCAGATTAACTAGAAACAGAAAAGTAAAATCTCTAATAACCTAAATACATAGTTGTTTTAATATGCATTACCCTCATGACATATGACGTGCAGCAGCTTTTCACAAGCATATTTGCCACCTGTTATGTCTTCTTTGGTAAGATGCCTGTGAAGTTATTTGGCCCATTTTTTAGCTTGAGTGTCTGTTTTCTTATTGCTGAGTTTTAAGAGTTCTTTGTACATTTTGAATAACAGGTCTTTATCAAATATGTCTTTTCAAATATTATCTCCCATTCTGTGACTTGTCATCTCATTTTCTTTACAGTCCATTTCACAAAGCAGAAGTTTTTAATTTTATTGAAGTCCATCTTATCAATTCTTTCATTTATGGACTGTGCCTTTGGTATGGTATCTTAAAAAAATCATTGCCAAACCTAAGGTGATGTACACTGTCTCCTATGTTATCTTCCATGCGTTTTACAGTTTTGTTTTGTTTTTTTGAGGTTCCATTGTTTTATTATTTATTTATTTATTTTGAGACAGAGTCTCACTTTGTCACCCTTGGTAGAGTGTCCTGGTGCCATAGTTGACAGCAACCTTTTGCATTTTACAGTTAGGTGTCTGCATCAATTTGAGTTCATTTTGTGAAGGGTGTAATGTCTGTGTCTAAATTCTTTTTCGTTTTATCTTTTTTTTTTTCCTTTGTATTTGGATAACAATTGCTCCAGCATCATTTGTTGAAAAGACTATCTTTGCTCCACTTTATTGCCTTTGTTCTTTTATCAAGGAACTTCTGCCTACATCATGTGGGTCTATTTCTGGGCTTTCTAACGAGCATGAATTATCTCTCCATTTACTTAGTTCTGTGATTTCTTTCATCGGCATTTTGTAACTTTCCTCATATAGTTCTTGTACGTATTTTGTTAGACTTATACTTAATTTAAGTATTTTGTTTCCTTGGATGCCATTGTAAATGTTATTGTGTACTTATTTTCAAATCCCACTTATTCATTGTTGATATATTGAAAAGAAATTTACTTTTGTATCTTAATCTTGTATCCTGCAACCTTGCTATAACCATTCCATTTCCAGGATATTTTTGTTGATTCTTTCAGATTTTATACATACATGCAAGAAATTCATATGTCACCTGTAAATAAAGTTTTATTTATTCCTTCATAACAGTACATCTTTCATTTTATTCTCTTATCACATTAGTAGTGCCAAGAAGAAACATCTTTACCTTATTCTGAGTTTCTCAGCATTAAGTATTAAATTAATCATAGGTATTTTTGTAGTTATTGTTTATCAAATTGAAGAAGTTCTTTCTTATTCCAAATTTTATGGGAGCTTTTATCATGAATCATTGTTGGCTTTTGTCAAATGTTTTTTCTGCATCTGTTTGATTAAGTGATTTTTCTTCTTTAGTGTATTGGTATGGCAGCATCCCTTACTATTCTTGGAGCAAAGCTGCAGTCATACATGGAATTCTGTACCAATACCATCTGCTTGTCTCCTGTTTTTGCTAAGAAGCCCAGCTATATCTGTACCCATAGACACCCAAAGGTACTTTGTTAACCCATTATCAAAACCAAACTTTTGCTGCAGCTAATTCACTGGCAAATAGCACACTTTTCCACTCAAGACTTCCTGTGTGCAGTCAAAAAGGTTGGCATTCTCTTTCAGAGTTCCACTGGTGTCCTAAACCACTAATCTGCTGCTAGTCTTAGCCTCATTCCAGTATTAAGTCCTTATAAACTTACTAGATCAGAATCAAAAAGGATGGTAAATAGGTTTCAACAGAGTCTTACTATGTCACCCAGGTTGGAGGGGCATCATCATAACCACTGCAGTCTTGAAATGCTAGGCTCAAGTGATCCTCTCATCTCAGCCTCCCAAAGGGACACAAAAATCAGTCAACTAGTAGAGCTTTCTAGAGTGCCAAATTGAAAGAATTCTGAGACTTGGTCTAGACTTGATGGAAAAGAACTTCCAAAAGATGATCTTCTGTGCAGCAGTTCCCAAATTTATTTAACTATCATACCCTCTTTTCAAAGAACTTCTCTTGGGAATCATTTTTCTAGAATACATCATAGGAAATGATATGTCCCATAATTTTACACTACACCATGTCTCAATAAGCTCATCCCTGGAGTTGCAAAGGAAAGCAATGCATTGTGTAATGGTTCATATCATTAGAGGGGTTGTGATCATACATAGATGCTGTCTTGTCATTATACATAATCCAAAGTGTTAGAGATTTTGCTGACATTCTTTGAAATGAGACATTATTCTTTATGATGAAAATTTCAATTCCTAAGCTTTACCCACTTATTGTCTTACTAAGTGGGAGAGACTTCCATTCTGGGGAAAATCTCATAAGAACTGGGAAATTTGGGGCTTTTCCTACTTAATCAGGAGCACACAGAGACATCTCTAAAAATATTTCTTAATATGATATAGTTTTTCCAATGTGAGTCCAAAAGAGAAAAGCTCACTTTTCAGAAGTCCATACATAGATTTGTCCCTGACATGTAACATTAGATTTGCCTGTCTCCATAGATCAGCTGTTAGCACTGCTGCCCCATGGAGGGACAGAGCAGAGGGAGGGGCAGGGAAGTGGACTGTCAGCTGTTGCATGTGGCATTACATCTGTGTCCCTACTAAGAGCTTTTTGAAATTTAGTCCCATTCAGAATACTTCTAGTTACTTGAATGTCGGTAAAGACAAGTACATCGTCTCTTAGTCCTTTGGGCAAAAAAATGCCCAAGGACATTTTAATTTTTGCTCATTCTTCTTCTTTGACTCTATAGAATACTTGTTTTCAACTGTCATGGAATTTAGGCAATTCTGAAAAAAGTATATGTATTTTTTTTTCTCCTTTTCTCAGCACCCTCTAGCCAAGCTTTATTTTTTCTGCTAGCAGAGGTATCCTGAATCCCCTCTACCCAGACAACCCAGAAGACCTGATCTTTTCATTCAGTGAGTCTATGCCATGGCATCTGACTATGGCTGCCCATCTGTACCTTTCTTTTCCTATTCTGGCTGACTTGGTGTCTCATCATCTTTTTTTCTCTCCATGTAGACATCTCTGTGAAATTCCTTCCCTGTTATTATTGTTTGTACCCTCTTCATTATTTCTAGGGTTTCGATCTGGAAAGTCAGCCTATGGTAGCAGAACTTCCATGGATGTTGGTATCAGATGGACTTGGGGTCAGACTCCAATTCAGTGACCACATGGGGTTGGGAAGGTCATTTAACCTGTCTGAGCTCTAATCTGCACAACACATTTCCATAGCTACTTTGCAGAATTTGGGGAGAAGTAAACGTATGCAGAGTGCCTTATAGTTGGTTCTAAATGAATGGTATCTATTATAGTTACTTTAATTGTCATTGCTTCAACCTGCTGATAATCCTTTTTTCCTAGACGTCCCCCCACCATGTTCCTGACCATCACCCTCCCCCTTCTCTGTCATAAGGCACTGATTTGTAACCTGAGTTGCTATTCCTCTTGGAGAGCACTGTTTGGGTACTGACCAGGGAAGAAGAGCACCACTCTTCCCATCCATTTGACCCAGTAATCACATTATTTCATAGAAGACAATTACAATTACATGAGACTGGAAGACTTTGGCATAATCAAGCTATCACCTCCCTCGAGGTGTAAAAGTATAGAGGCTTTTAGCAAAATTGGGAGTGAGGAGTTAAGGGGCTCTTTCAGTTACTTCAAAAGCTAGACCCCATTCCTGATATCTCCACAGCAACAAACTTCCTTCTCTCACATTTTAACTGTAGCCTGTGACTGCAACCCATCCCTCCTTGGGGATAATGGGAGGAACTCCTTGTTTGTCGCAGGAGTTGCAAATCTGGGAAATCCTCATCCTTGCTAATGTGTTGCCTCAGTCCTGTTCTCTAGAAAACTCCATGTCTCCAGTGAGGAGGAGGCCGACTGGCAGCCTGCAGCAAAAGCAACTCTGTCAGGCAAGGGATCACTGCCCCTGCCAGAACATGGAGAAAAACAGGCCACTGGGGCGCTGAGCCAAAGCAATGTAGAAAGTTTTCACTGCTGGGTCAACCATTTCTCTGAGCACAAAGAACTTCTCCTGCCTGCTTTCCTCTGACTGCTCTGAGGAGCTACAGTTCCTCAACAACACTGATTCAGCATCCTTGCCCACCAGAAATACCTCTTATCTCTAGTCACCTCCCTTACTCATCCCCAGTCTTTTTGCTTGTTCTTTCCTCTGCATGGGAAAATCTGACAGTGCTTCCCATTCAGATCTGCTACCTTGAAAGACACAGATGAAGATGTGCTTTTCTGCTGAGCAACTACCTTGATGCCAGCTCCTCTTGGGGAGAGAGGCGAGGGACTGCCAGTGTTTAGGACCTTCCCATTCCTCAGTGTTTGGGCCCTTTTTGTAAAGACTAAATTCACAAAGCTGCTAGCAGTGGGATTGTGAAGTCTTTGGGAAGCATGCTAGATATCTCTACTCTTTTCTAGAAAATCTACTTTGCCCATGGAGCTAAAAGAGGCAGTTCTAACCTCTCCTATGACCCTAACTTCATGGGCCATATGCATGATCAGTGAACAGCTAGACAATGGCTTATGACTAATGTGATCCGGCTCAAACACATGAGTTGAGCCAATCCTACTTTCTGTTATAAATTGTGTACCAAGATACATGCAGTTGCAGATAGCCAGCTGCTATCAATGGAGTCTGAGAAGCCACCAGAGCCACATACAAGATGAGTAAACAAAGGAATGTGGCCAAGACAGAGGAGGGGAAGAAGTACAGACAGAAGCAGAGCCAGAAGGTCATGTGGACAGTCGGGAAATACAGTTAACCTAACCATGGCTCCTACCTCCCAGCTCTACCCTGGAAGCCTGACTCCACCTTTCATCTTTGTCCTTGGAGATTCTTCTATGAGCATTCATTCAGTCCCCTTCTGATTGAAGCTAGTTCAAACAAGGTTTTGTTCCTTTGCAATCAAAAGAATCTTGACTAAAGCATAGTTTCCTCCAAAATAAATACTCTGTCTAAAAATATTTCTGGACCTGCTACATTATAGTTTGAGTCTCCAGTTTATTTGTCTAAATAATGTACATAGCTATCACTTTCTGGTCACTTTCCTTGTGCCAGGCAGTATGCTAAGAGCTTCACACAGATCTCATTTCTTCCCAGAGCAGCCCTGTGATGCACTGTTATTATACCTGGTGTACATGTATAAACCGAGACTCAGAGAAGTTAGGTCAAATTGCCCAAAATCATGCACTTTCTAAGTAGCAGATGCAGCTACTACTAAATCTAGTCAGCATGACTCCAAGTTTGTGCTCTTGACCATCCCAAGCTTGTTGTCTTTGTACAATCTGAGGGACGAGATAAAGATACATCACTGCTACTTGCAAGAGTGTGTTCATATCCCTCCAGAGCCTCTTCTGGGAATGGCCAGCATCCCAGTGCTGACCAACAGGGATCCCTGAGGTGGGACTGAGGATTATGGAGGCCACCAAAGACAGACTTACAATACCTGTTGCCCCACCAGTGGGTCCCAAAGGAGATCCCCCTCCCCTATTCCCTGCTCACTGCAGGCTTTTGAAAAGAAATATGGAAATGAAAACATGTTGGGAAAGGCAGTCATGACTACTGAAGACCTTTTGAATAATTTCCAAATATATTAAGTAAGATAGATCAACTTGATTCTTTTTAATTCTCCTAATAACCCTGAACATCTTTTAAAATGAAGCTTTTCTAAAATAATGTCCTGGAGATGATTTTCATTGTTAGGCTTCTATTTCACTGATATACAGCCTACAAAACTTGTTCCTTTGTGCAGGAAAAGATAAAAATAAATTCAGATGGATGCTTTAATAAAGTATATATGGCAGCATAACATTTATTAAGATGTTCAAGCCCCAATTCTGATCAACTGCTGTTAATTATTACTCCAGAGTATCTTCCAGGATCATAGAAATGGCATTAAATAAAGATGTTTTATTCAAGAACACACTTAACTTTCCAGGACAAATAAATGACTGATACCGGGGGTCAGTGCGTAAGTATAACATAGTATTCCTATGGGAAGAAAGGCAATGATGAAGACAGATAGTAATTAAATGTGCTCTAGAAGTTGGGATATGTGTATATGTGTGTTTAACTGAACTATAATTACAGGGCTACTAAAGATAGAAGGCATATAGTTAAGGTTTCATCATCACTTATATTGTAACACTTAGTGAGATTAGTCATTTTAGTTGTTCCTTTTCTAGGCCAAAAATGGAAGACAGCTGTTTGTGCACTAAAAAAACTACTTTTTAAAGGATAGTTCTCTTTGTTTATCAAGAATATTTTGCCACTAGGGAAACATATTTTAAAGCTTTTTCCCTGTCAAAATGAAATAAGTGTGAATGATAGCTTGAGTTCTTCCTTCCAAATAATCACAGGAAGAGTTAACATGTGGAAATGCAGCACGAGGATGATACAAAATATCTGGTCCGGTTCATGACTACTCCAGTTCCCATCTCCTGCAGGATGTGTTTCTGATGACATTTGTCAGTCCCTGGATTCATTCCCTGAGCTTCAGAGGACCACAGAAGTGCATGGGGGGGAGGGGGAGTGTCTGTAGTACCTAATGGAAATGCTGAGAAATCCTATATCTATTTTTTATTTCAATGTGTTAAGGAGGTATAAATGTTTTAGGCTACATGGATCACTTTTGTAATGCTTGAGTCCCCAAATAACGTTTATAGTGCCTGTTACATAGGCTTCTCCCCCTCCCGACCATCTCCCATTCTTCCACCTCCCCTCCCTTGGTTGATTTCCACTGAGTTTTACTACATATTACCAGCTTCTCACCCAAGTACAGATCACTAGCTTTCTTTTGTAAGGCGGGGCCTCTTAGTTCATCCAGTCAAAATCTAAGGGTCATGACTTGTCTACGCTTACTCATCTTCCAAAGTATAAACCTCTATAATTTGTTTCACCAGCATACTAAATATTTGTGGTCTAACAGACAAAAAGTTTGAAGCTTGATTAAATTTTAAACAAAGCCCATGTTTATCATTTGTTCTCAGTTTCAACTTGTCAAGTTTCTCCCAGAGAGGTAAATAATATTTATCACTTATCTATGGGTGTTCTGAAGGCCATGATCCTTTTTATTCCAGAGACATCCAGTTACTTGGTTCCCCAATACAGTCAGCTATCTAATAAGAAATCCACAGGGCTGCTTTGCAAAAGGAATTATTTTGTAAATGACCCCAACTCTTAACAAGGTTAAAGTCTAGTTACTGAGGTAAGACCTGAAGACAAAAAACAATTAAAATGACCAACATAGTCGGCATACTGAAAGGCGTCTGTGCCATGGGTGGAGAGGTGTGGCTCAAACCCACCTTTGAGGAAAGAGTCACTGTCCAGCTGTAAGGAATGTGGTGAGCAGATGCCCTCCAGCTGTTAGCCTCTCCCGCTCCCAAGCCAAGGGCACATTCTTCTCAGGAGGCCCTCAGACCATAACTGAGCAAGGCAGTAAGTAGTACTAGCCTGGTGATTTCTACCCATGAGAAGTCCTCTAATAGGCTGCCTTTGCTCCAAAATTCTCCACTGGGCCTGTGGAGAGGTTGTCATGTCTGCACAGAGTTGGATGTTTCCCAATGCCCAGTCCTGCTGCTTCTTCTTTTCCTTTCACCACAGTCACTCTCCACAAAACCCACTGCAATCTTAACTATGTCTGAGGGTCTGATTTCTGGAGCTGCTAACCTACAACAATGTCAGAATGGCAGCCAAAGTCACAAAGAGATGGGACCAGGACTTTGTTAGAGGAGGCAAGGGGGGTTGGGAGGCGTATTAAAGTTTCCCAATTGTGATATCTAATGAACTTGGGGACCCCACTGACTTAGAGGACACCCACATGTGGAAAGCCAAGGAAGATCAGAGGCCAGTGAGGGAGAGCACAGAGGAGACCACTGCAATGTAGAGCAGGAAAGAGGGTACCTCAGGAAGCAGGGTGGGGCCCTCCACTCCATCGCTCCCCTCTGAGAAAGAGCTTTGTGGTAAGGCAGGGGGAGTAGTTTCTATCTTGCATTCAGTTGGAGAATCTCAGTTGGAGCCCTAGCTCTGTCTTAGATGGCCTGTGTGACCCTGGACAGGCTACTTCACCTCCCTGCACTTCCTTTGTCCACTAGGGAGGATGCTGATCCTCCCACACTCCTCATAGGGCAGTGGTGTGGATTCAAGTGAGATAGCACACAGGAAATTGCACCATTGGCTAAACAGCCCTATACAAACTACAAGAGGGTAAAGACTTGTTACTAACCACATTTGAAAGGGTGGAGGAAGCTATGGGGGTGCTACCTCACCCTCCAGACACTGAGAGTGTGCAGAGCTCATCACCTCAGAGCTGGTCACACTTCCCCCACCCACCTGGCCCCACACTGTCCAGCATCATTGCCCCAAGTCCAAGTACTTGTGCTGAAGATTTATTTAGTAGACTTCTACCCATTTCAAATGCATATCAGTTATTTATTTTCTTACTAATATATCTGTAATTTAATCTAGTGATTAGAATCTGGTGATTCTAAGACAATATACACTCTTTGGTAAGTATTGTTGACTTGAACTGAATTGATCTCTTAATTAGTTATTCCAGTGTTCTTTAAATGCTTTGTGATAGCATTCACAAGCTTCTCTCTTATACTATAACACCCCATTCTATAGATCAGAATATATGTCACTGGACGCTAAGGAACACATTAGCTATCACATTCAATAGAGAATAATGACTTAGGACAGCAGAAAAATAAATATGCACAGCCTTCAGCTTGTCTTCAGTGAATTTCATGCAGAAAAAGTTACTTAAGACCCTATGGTAGTTCCTAGGATGTATGAATTGTCTTCTAGACATGAAGAGTGGGCAGATAGATATTATTTTGTTTTGGTTTTGTTTTTACCTATTCAGGGTCCTTTCACCAATTTTTTCTGATAAATACACTCCCACTTTCTGGGGAGCCCACCCAATGGAACTGCCAACCACAAACTATGATGCATCAGGGTGGGTCCCCACCTGAGGGGGGCTGTTCATGGTGTCCACCCTCTTAGCCTACATGACCAGCCTAGTATGGTAGACATAACCAAAGCTGGCCAACAGAAGTAATTTGTAGATGGATACTAAAGGAGTGGAGCTCCCTTTCTCCTCTCCTCCTCTTTCTCTTTCTGTGGGGTCAAGGCAGGCTTTTCCTCACCACCCAGAAGTCTGTGTGCAGGGGGAGTAAATGAGATCCAACTGCAAAGGTGAAGAGAGACAAGGGAGAAAGACTGGGGTGAAAGAGAGAAGGAGAAGATGAGATGAAAACAGGATTAAAGAGAAGGAGAAAAGGAAGAGGAAGAAGACAGAGGTTTTAGAGAGAAAGCCAGGTAGAAAGATGGATATAAAGGAGAAAGATGAGAAAGGGAGTATAGAGAAGAGGAGAGAGGAAGAAGAGGAAAGGGAAGAGAGAAAGTTCAAGAGAGATAAAAGAAGAGGGGAGGGACAGCCAGGTGGCTTACTCTGTAAATCCTAACACTATGAGAGGCTGAAGCAGGAGAATCCCTTGAGCTCAGGAGTTTGAGATCAGCCTGAGCAAGAGTGAAACCCCATCTCTACTAAAAATAGAAAAACTAGCTGAACAATGTGGCGGGCACTTGTAGTCCCAACTACTCAGGAAAGTGAGGCAGGAGGATCACTTGAGGCCAGGAATTTGAGGTTGCTATGAGCTATGATGACACCACTGTCAACAGAGAAAGACCCTGTCTATAAAAAGAGAAAGAGAGGGGGGCATAGACAAGATGGCTGACTTAAGCCAGCTTTCCACAGAGGCTCCCATCCAGAAGGGATGGAAATTTAGCAAGGATAGAAATTTAGCAAGTAACCTGGTGGATTAGAACTGCACCAAGAGAGAAGGTTGAAGAATGCACATCAACCCTGCTGAGGCGAGCTGTGACCCCAAGGATACAAACAAAAGGTACAAAATTCATCACCAAGCGGATGGGAGTCCCCTCCCCCATGAGAATGGCTTGGGGTGCCCCACAAACAAACGAGCAAAGTTCAAAGGTCCTCCCACTACACTCCATGGAAGAGACCCTCTAAAAACTGTATCTCCTCCCCTACTAGGGTGCCACAGCATTCTCCTGCCAGGCATAAAACTGTATAAAACTGTATATATTCTCTACCTGCTACTCTGAGCTCCCAGCACTCCCCTCCACCCTCACTCTGAGGTCTGGAGGCTTGTTCCCAAGGAGTCCAGATTATTGGGTGATTTCTCAAGGGGTGTGGACAAGGCCTAAACTGCAGCTGGTCAGTGCTGACTCTGCAGCATGGAAGTGAGGAGAGAACGGTCTCCTGAGAGGGAACCACACTGGAGCAGCAGTGCCCCGAGGCGCACAGTAGCAGCCATTTTGGCAACAACAGGGCTCACTCCCGGATATTCTGAAGCCAGACCCCTTGTCTCCCTGGGCAACCAGAGGAGGCCAGACATCTACTCAGGTGGCAACCACCACAGAACAGATCTGGGATGGAAATGCAGGCCCCGTGAGTAAAGGGTTTGCCTGAGGTGGTACTGGCCTGGGTGGAGTGCGGGGACTAGAAATGCACTCATACAGCCGGGACGTTCCCAGGGCTGGGCTGACCCAAAGGACTGCTTTACTGAGCTTAAGACGCACCCGGCCCTCAGGGGATCATCAGCCTATAAACAAAGGAAGACAGGTGGCTAGAACTGACAGCTAACCGAATACAAACCTGGAGGAACAAAGACAGGGCCTGAGGTGCAGGCTCTGGGAACTCAAAACAGCTTCTCTTCTGCGGGGTAATTTAGCAGGGACAGAAACAAATTCCCGCAAAGTTGTTCTGTTCTGTTCTGTCAGTAACATCAATCAGGGGCGGGGCTGGAACTGAGTGAACACTCCATCAAGCACCCGAGGTTGTCAGGCCTCACCTCCCCCTGCTAGATAGAGGCAGAGTGCAATGGCCTCGCTGAGCAGAAATAGATTTCCTTGTGATTCAGGCAGGTGCAAACCCCTGAAGTGCCTGTTCACTATAGGCAACTGTGTCACAGCCTGGCAGGGCTATCAGTGACTGTGTGTGACAGAGGTGCAAGGTGGGGAAGGAGGCATCAACCATCCCAGACTGATCTATTTGCTGGGTTGGTCCTCCTGACTCCACAGAGCACTGGAGCAAGCCATATCTGAGTAGTCACAAGACACTTGCGATCCAGTTGCCAGAAACCTTTTAAACTCTCCTACCTGAGACAGGTGCTCACTGAGACAAATGATTTGGACTTTTTGAACTGAGCCAATCACCTGAGGACTATTCAGGTAGTGCCCTGGGTGTGTGGTTGTAGGAAGGTTTGATTTTCCTTTTCCAATTGTTACCTGTGAGGGGAAGGGTGACTTAATTGCTGGTATTTCTCCACAGCTGAGACTTCAACTCAACGTAACTGATTCACAAAGGTCGAACAGAGACCACCTGAAAACAAGACACAACAACTTAGGCCCACCACACCAAAGAGGTCTCCAGTTTCTCAGGCCATAGCACTATACCGGTCCTTGTCAAAGCTCCAGGGGAAAAAAATCAAACTGTGTAAAACAATCATGAGGCAGACTCAGTGGAAAAACTCTGGTAACATGAATAACCAGAATAGATCAACCCTCCCCTCTCCCCCCAAGGAAAGATATGGCAGATGTAACTGAAGATCCCATTCATAAAAGTTGGCCAATATGTCAGAAATCGAATTCAGAATTTGGATTGCAAACAAGATTAATAGAATGGAAGAAAATTTGGAATTTGAAATTCGATTAGCATTTCATAAGTCGGAATTAGAAATTCGAGGAGAAATTCAAAAATTGTCTCAAGAATTTAACAAAGACAAAAAGACAAAACCACCAAAGACTTTGATGCACTGAAGCAAGTATTTGCAGCCCTCAAAGATCTGAAAAATATAGTAAAAACCCTCAGTAACAGAGCAAGTAGAAGAACGGATTTCTGACATTGAAAACAAAGCCTTTGAACGCTCCCAAACTCTCAAAGAGAAAGAGAAATGGAGAGCAAAAATGGATCATTCTCTCAGAGAGCTCTGGGATAATTCGAAGAAGGCTAATATCCTCCTCATTGGAATCCCTGAAAGTGATGAAGTGGCCTCGCAAGGCACAGAGGCCCTTCTCCATGAAATTATGAAAGAGAATTTTCCAGACATGCCAAGAGATACTGAAATTCAGATAGCAGACAGTTTTAGAACCCCAGCAGAACTCAATCCCAATAAGACATCCCCCAGGCATATCATAATTAACTTCACTAAAGTTAATACGAAGGAGAAAATTCTGAAAGCAGCCAGACGTAAGAAATCTATTATCTACAAAGGGAAGAATATTAGAATGACTGTAGATCTCTCTGTTGTAACTTTTCAAGCCAGAAGATGGTGGTCATTGACTTCCCCTTACAAGACTTAGCCAGAATGCAGTGGAAATGTTGAACAGGCCCATATCAAGTTCTGAAATAGCATCAACCATGCAAAATCTCCCTAAAAAGAAAAGCCCAGGACCAGATGGCTTCACATCAGAATTCTACCAAACCTTTAAACAGGAATTACTACCTATATTACTCAACCTGTTAAAAAGAAGGAAGACTACCCAACACATTCTATGAAGGAAACATCACCCTGATCCCCAAACCAGGAAAAGACTCAACAAGAAAAGAAAATTATAGACTAATATCACTAATGAATATAGATGCAAAAATATTCAAGATCCTAACAAACAGAATCCAGCAACACATCAAACAACTTATACATCATGACCAAGTCAGTTTTATCCCAGGGTCTCAAGACTGGTTCAATATATGTAAATCTATAAGTATAATTCAGCACAAAAATAAATTAAAAGCCAAAGACCATATGATTTTCTCAACTGATGCAGAAAAAGCTTTTGATAATATCCAGCATCCCTTCATGATCAGAACATTTAAGAAAATTGGTATAGAAGGGACATTTCTTAAACTGATAGAGGCCATCTACAGCAAACCCATAGCCAATATCATATTGAATATAGTTAAACTGAAATCATTTTCACTCAGATCAGGAACCAGACAAGGCTGCCCATTGTCTCCACTGCTCTTTAACATTGTAATGGAAGTTTTAGCCATCGAATTAGGGAAGAAAAGGAGATCAAGGGTATCCATATAGGCTCAGAAGAGATCTAACTTTTGCTCTTCACAGATGATATGATTGTATATCTGGAAACCATCAGGTATTCTACTAAAAAACGCTTAGAAGTGATCAAGGAATACAGCAAGGTCTCAGGTTACAAAATCAACATTCATAAATCGGTAGCCTTCATATATACCAACAATAGTCAAGCTGAAAAACAGGTAAGGACTCTATTCCATTCACAGTAGTGCCAAAGAAAATGAAATATTTGGGAGTTTATCTAACAAAGAATGTGAAAGATCTCTATAAAGAGAACTATGAAACTCTAAGAAAAGAAATAGCTGAAAACGTTAACAAATGCTAAAACATACTATGCTCATGGCTGGGAAGAATCAACATTGTTAATATGTCCATACTACCCAAAGCAACATACAATTTTAATGCAATCCCTATTAAAACTCCACTGTCATACCTTAAAGATCTTGAAAAAATAATACTTCGTTTTATATGGAATCAGAAAAAACCTTGAATAGCCAAGACATTAGTCAGAAATAAAAATAAAGCAGGAGGAATCACGCTACGAGACCTCAGACTACATGATAAATCGATAGTGATCAAAACAGCATGGTACGGGCACAAAAACAGAGAGGTAGATGTCTGGAACAGAATAGAGAACCAAGAGATGAATCCAGCTACTTACCATTATTTGATCTTTGACAAGCCAATTAAAAATATTCTGTGGGAAAGGATTAAAGATGGCGGCCAAGTAACAGCTTCCCTGCAACCGGGCACAGTGAGTCTGGGGAGATGGGACTCCAGTCATCTCTGGCCAGTGGGATCTGCCTATAATCATCCCTTTGAGGATACAGGGAGCCAGCAAGGGACTTCTGGACCCCAAGAGGAGGACAAAAACAGTGGAGAACTGGCAGGTGATTGAGTATGTTCAATTGACCTAATCACCCCGGCAACCGTGAGTACAAGCAGCAGTGAGACTGCAAACCAAAAGGGCCTTACCTGTGAACTGTTTTGGTATTCTTGGACTTGGCACTCAGTTGAACTGCCTTGGGGAGAGCTTGAGCAGGAGTGTGGAGAACTTTGGGCATTGTCTGGGGCCCCAGACTGAGCCAC
>CAUYPK010043449.1:0-23732 GCA_963574355.1 Loris lydekkerianus | reverse complement strand
CATCTGTGAATAGGATTGCAACCTCTGCTTTTTCCTCCTTTCCATTTATCTGGAATATGACCATCCCTTCACCTTGAGTCTGTACTTGTCTTTTAATGTAAGATGTGATTCTTGTATACAGCAGATATCTGGCTTGAGTCTTTGTATCAAGTCAGCTAACCTGTGCCTCTTTGGATGACAATTTAAACCATTCACATTAATTGAGAATATTGATAAGCCTTTTGAGAGTCCGGTGGACACTTTTAATCTTTTTGTGACTTTGAAAGTTGGAATTTGATGAAAAGTTTCTGGGTAGGTTTACTTTTGTGGTGGAGGATTATGCTGGTCTTTATGGAGGATAGGTCTGAGAATATCCTGGAGAGCTGGTTTAGTTATGGCAAATTTTTTCAACATGTGAATGTCATTGAAGTATTTAATTTCTCTGTCATAAATGAAACTCAGTTTAGCTGAGTACAGGATCCTGGGTTGAAAGTTATTTTGTTTTAGGAGATTAAAAGTCAATGACCATCCTCTTCTAGCTTGAATGGTTTCAGGAGAGAGAGCTGCAGTTATTCTAGTATTCTTCCCCTTGTAGGTAATGGTTTTCTTTTGTCTGGCAGCTTTCAGAATTTTCTCCTTCATATTAACTTTAGTGAAATTGATTATGATGTGTCTGGGGGATGTCGTATTCGGGTTGAGTCGTGCTGGAGTTCTGAAACTGTCTGCTATCTGAATTTCGGAATCTCTTGGCATATCTGGAAAGTTCTCCTTCATAATCTTGTGGAGAAGAGACTCTGTGCCTTGTGAAGCCACTTCGTCATTTTTGGGGATCTCTATAAGACAAATATTGGTTTTCTTTGAATTATCCCAGAGCTCTCTGAGAGAGTGGTCTGTTTTTGCTCTCCATTTCTCCTCTTCTTTGAGGGTTTGGGAGTGTTCAAAAGCTTTGTCTTCAATGTCAGAAATCCTTTCTTCTGCTTGCTCCATTCTGTTACTGAGGGATTCTACTGTGTTTCTAAGATCTTTGAGGGGTGCAACTTCTTGTCTCAATGTGTCAAAATATTTGGTCATTTGCTCTTTGAATCTGTTGAATTCTTGAGATAACTTTTGGAATTCTAATTCAATCTTATTTGCTATCCAGATCCTGAATTCAATTTCTGACATCTCAGCTATTTGTTTGTGCATGGGATCTTGTGCTGTGTCTGCCCCATTGTTCCTTGGTGGAGTTGATATACTCTGATTATTCATATTGCCTGAGTTTTTCCCTTCATTATACCTCATGATTGTTTATCACCATTGCCTCTGGTCATCCTCAGAGTTGGGGAGGTGTCTCTCCAAGATTAGATTCCAGTGGGATCCCTTTATTGTTGCTGGATCTTTGTAGGGAGTGACCCTGTGTACTTCCCCTGGGGCTTCCCTAGCCAGGGAGTTCTGGTTGAGGGAGCAGCTCAGGAGTGACACATCCAGATCCAGCAAGGGGGGGTGGTGGTGGTCCACAAGGTTCTGGGAATGCCTGGCGCCCAGTGACATTTTCACAGAGGGCCCAAGTCTCTAGCAGTCTCTGGCCAGGAGAAGGGCTCTGGTCAGAGGAAGGGAGAGCTCAAGTAGGGTACATGACTACCAGAGTCCCTGGCCAGACAAGCCGTCAGGTGTGGAGGCAGGAGGTTATTGGAGGGAGGGCATGGGGTAGCATGTCTCCCGGAGTTCCTGGTCAGGATGTGTGGAGGCCTGGCAGGCTCGGGTCATGGGTTGCGGTGCAGCTCTTACCCGGGTCTGAGAGGGCGCTGATCGCAGGTCACAGCATCGCTGGTATGCAAGTCTGGGCAGGCTCAGGTTGTGGGTCATGGCGCAGCTCTTACCAGGGTCCAGGTGGGTGCAGATGGCAGGTTACGGGTCACCACACAGTTCTTATGGAGCTCCGGCAAGGGCGGGTCGTGGCGCAGCTCTTTCGGAGGTCCGGGGTGGTACCGATCCTAGTCTGCGACTCAGACAAGCAGCAGCAACTGCAGCAGCACCTTCCCGGAGGCAATGCCCTATCCCAGGGACTTTCTGACATGACAGACAGATGTGGTCATTATGACTTGGATTATTTTGGGAACAGCCTGATTAGGACCCTAGGGAGGGGCCTCCCATGAAAGTATAGATGATATGTCAAGGGGGTCTCCAAGGACTGACCTATCAGAGGTAGAGAAACTACAAAGTAGAGATATCGTCAAGGCCTCCATAGAGGGTCTTTGGAGCATGTGCACAATTGAGGTAACAGTGTCTCTAAATGAACTATCCTTATTAACATATTAAAAATCACACCCAGGACAGTCATGACAGTTTACAAATACTATGGCAAACCCTGGAAATTGCTTTAAAAGGATAGAAAAGGGGAGGGTTCCCAATCCAGGAATTCTCCACCCTTTTCCAGGAAATATAATGAATATTCCACCCCTCACTTAAAATTGGAGAAGTAGCATGCAAGGAGAAATCTTGTTAAATCCAGTGTCTCCTCCACTCATAGGGGCTGACCTATTCCTTTTTTAGAATGTACTACACTTTAATAAAACTTTGGCACTTTGCCTGCTTGCACTTACTTGCTCTACTCATTCATTCTGTCAACTCGGTACCAGTAACCATTCCCCAGTACTGGGAACCAAGAACATGGGAACACAGGGATCTGACATCTGGTTCCTGAACACCTGACACTATTGTCATTTCATCTTTCCTTAACGATTATCTTCCTTTTCCTTGTGTTCATAATGATATGTGTATTTATTTAATATTAGACAAAAAACAAATCATAACGCTTGCAGTTTTTGGCCAGGGCCGGGTTTGAACCTGCCACCTCTGGTATATGGGGCTGGGGCCCTACTCCTTTGAGCCACAGGTGCTGCTCCCAAATCATAACTCTTTCCCTACTAAGGTTCTTGTTTTACTGCTTCTTTTATTCTGCTGAATAAGACAAGGTCTTTGTAATAATTCCACTTGCCCACTAGCTTTCCTTTAACACCATCTGTATCCCATATGAGACTTCTGGAAGGCTTTTATTTTACTCTTCTTTCTCCCATCCAAATTCTATCCCAAATAATTTAATACTATTAGCTTCTGACAATTATTAGAATTTTCATTGCAGCAGGCCTCTTCTATTTTAAGAATTCTTGTTTATCACTTAATTAAAAAGCCCCAGATTGCCTATGATTATTCAATTATGTTTAATTATAAATATAATACAAAGTTCTTTGTTAACCAATTTTGCATCTTCATTCATTGTATCTATCATGAAGATTAGATTGATTTATTCTCTGGTTTGAGTTCTTAAATGTTTCCTCAGGTGGGATAGGTGGGTGAAGTAATCTCTGCAAATAACATTCTTATAACTGTCAGTGAATAATATCTTATCACAGATCTTAGTCCTTTATTCTACGACATCTGTGGATATTGTTCTATCTCATAGCTTTGGGATTGCAAAACTTCATTACCAGTCTTAGTCTTTTTTCTCTGTAAAATACCTGTTTCTGTCTGGATGCATTAAATATGTATTTGTCTTTATCATCACTGTTCAGAAATTTTATGAAGACATGCCTAAGTGTATTATCTCAGCAGTTTTATCTGGAACTTGACAATCTATTTAGATTTGTTAATTTAGTTATTCAGCTTAATGATATTTTCTTTAATAATTTGTCTAATGGTTGTCTCTTTATCTTTTTCTCATTCTGGAAATTCTATTTTTCTCATGAATATATCTTCAAATATGTCCACATATCCCCAGATCCTTCCATAGTTTTCTTTGTCTTCCTCTGTGATTTAACATATTCTTTCACCTGATCTTCCAACCCACCAATTTGAACACCTATGGTGCTAGTCTTCTCTTTTGCTTCATCCCTATTAAATCATTAGAATCAAAAAGTCATGTGGATTTAGTTTCAGAAACTGGGCCAAGCACTATACTTGGATCTCTCGACATATTCCTCTACTTCTTTTTAATCTAGTTTTAAAGGGAATAGCTCTGTTTCTTTAGTGGTCTATCTGCATTTTTCTGTTAAGTCTGTTTTCTGGCTGATGGGCCTTGTTAATAGGATATCATTTTTCTGTGTCTATTGATTCAGATACATCACCTGGGGGGCCTCCTGGGAGCAGTGAAAGCTGCATCCATATCTACCCTCTGACTCACGTCACATACAGCAGATGGTCCATCTATCCTTCCTCAGTGCACAAAAGGAGAACTTCTCTATTTCTGAGGTTTCTTTTGTTTTCCAAATCTCAGAGGTAGAGATGAGTAAACCCAACTGGTTGATTTCTCCTCAGTTTCTTATGGTCAGGCACTCCCTGAAGTTCAGGAGAGCTAAAATTAACTTTCTCCCCAAGAAAGGCAGCTTTCAGATCTTTGCCTTAAGCTTTTGTACTGAGCCCTAAAGTTCTGACCCAAAGGGGAAAAAATACGGAAACAGGTCTTGCTTACTCCTGCCAATTGGCCCCACAAGAAGTGTCTGAGTTGGGGGTCACAGCCCTGAGTAGAAGCCATCATCCTTCTAGAATTCCCTTTATGTTCTTTTTTTAGGGCAATAGTTTTGAAAGCTCATCTACGTAAGCCTAATAGTAGTCCTGCCTTATCCACTAATTCACAGCCCTAGTTTGAATTCATTATCCACCTCTCTAGTCTTCAGAGTCCTTATCACTGAAATAGATTCCTTCTACTAGTCTAAGATGTCTGTTCCCCATCTCTCAACATGTTAGTTGGCTCAGCTGTGGAACTGCCATACATTCAACTGAGAATTGCCACCCCCTGCATCAATTCTGAGTAAATTGAGAAAATTATTTTGGAGTAAAACTTGGCAAAACAAGATCTTTAGTTGCCAACAAATTATTCTGCAAGCTTTCAAAACATTAAGTTTTAGCATTTACGCTCAAAGTTAAGCCAATTTTGCTTAAGGGAACACTATTGTTTGAGTTTAAAAAAAAAAAAGCAAACCTAAATTGTGGTCATGCATCTGGCATTTCTAATATAAGTACAAAAGCAATAGATTTGCCTGCTTTTTTTTTCCCCCTTTAAATCACACAAGCTGCAAAACATATATAATAAGAAATTTCTTTTCATATTTAAAAAGTTAAAACCAAATTGTGACTGCAAAAACTTGTTCTTTAGAAGTATGAGGAAAAAAATGCCTAAGAATATTTACAGTACATTATTCTTTTGTAGAGAGGCGTTTCCTTCTTTTTTTTTTTTTTTTTTTTTTTTTTAATAAGATTGTGTTTAACTAGATAAGTTGTTGAAGAAGCTACAAAACTAAGTACCCAGGTGCACCCTCTTAATGGCTCATACGGAGCATTTTATCAATCTCCTTGACACTGTGTGTTCTCTCTGCCTGAGTGTCCTTCCTGT
The DNA here is from genome assembly GCA_963574355.1 of Loris lydekkerianus. Taxonomy (NCBI): domain Eukaryota; kingdom Metazoa; phylum Chordata; class Mammalia; order Primates; family Lorisidae; genus Loris; species Loris lydekkerianus. The sequence continues at coordinate 18,385 of CAUYPK010043449.1, read as the reverse complement.
CTCCTTCCTCCATCTACAATTTCAAGTTTTAATCATTCAATTTCTAGCATTGATTCTCTTGATTCCAGCAACCATGGGTGTTGGGTTAGGAATTTGGAAAATTTAAAGTTAGATCCCACGGCCTCAAATAAAGTCTTATAGATGAGTCTGTAAATTCTGGAAGGCCCTTTACAGCCCTTTGTGTTTATTATCATTATATATATGTAAGTTTTTCCTGTCCCCTCCCAGAGGGGTAAGCAGTTTGTAAGTAGTTGTCTGTATCTTTGTCTCCAATTCCCCTTAAGGAATAGGACCAGTACTTTAGACAATAGATGTTCATTATTTGGCGCTAAAATCATTTGAGTTACTATCTTTCCCACTTATAATCCCATGATTCACAGAGCAGAAGAATTAGTGTTAGAATCCAAAGATTCTGGTAGGTAGAAGCTGCTTTCCACCAAGTGCAGTTTCAAAATGCTTATCATGGCCAGCTGGGCGCAGTGGCTCATGCCTATAATCCCAGCACTCTGGGAGGCTGAGGCAGGTAGATTGCCTGAGCTCACAAGTTTGAGAGCAGCCTGAGCTAGAGCAAGACCCTGCTTCTAAAAATAGTTGTGGCAGGTGCCTATAATCCCAGCTACTTGGGCAGCTGAGGTGAGAGAATTACTTGAGTCCAGGAGTCTGAGGCTGCTATGAACTGTCATGGCACAGCACTCTACTGGGAGTGACAAAGTGAGACTCTGTCTCAAAAAAAAAAAAAAATGCTTACTGTAATGGTAACCATTAGTTCATTACTGCATGTTCACAAATAATTAAATTTTCTCTGTTGAAAAGTGAGAAACTATTCTAAAGTGAGAGTCACATCAAATTACATCATGATTTTCCTTGACCTAGAACAGGACAAAGTATTTCTTGAGTTTTTCGCTCTTTTCAAGAGTTTCACTTTTCTTTCTTTTCTTTCTTTCTTTTTTTTTTTTTTTTTTTTAACCTCCTGATGTCCTAGACTGCAGTTTAAGTGATGGATAGATTTAGAATCAAATTGTATGCACTCTGTCCCTGCTATTGCTGCTGTGCAATTGTGCTAGAGTGGCAAATGAAGGATTAGAGGGTAACTCTCCAGGGGCAGAGAAAATACACAGCAATCTGTTCCTGCCTCAGGGCAATGTGGATGATGTAAAAGCGGGGAGTCAAAGATCACAGCATATTGTTCTTTTGAAGTGAAGGGTCATCCTGAGAAAAAATACAACAATAACAACTATTTACTTCTCATCTGTGGCTGTCCAACACCCTCTCCTTACACACATACCCAACACACCCCCATACACACACCTTTACACATACACACTCAGAGCAAAATATGGACTCGCAAGGATTATCATAAACTGTTGAGGATCAGATTGCTAGAAAATGGCAGCCTATTCCATTCTACGATGAATGGCGTAGGATAAGTTTTGCAAGAAAGGCTCTTGTTAATTCTAGAGAGCTAACATTTGCAAAATTCCCTGCCTCTCTCATTTCCGCTGGTTGCTGCTACAGAAGAGAAGTGAAGATTTCCTCCCAGTCCTTCCCTGTGTGCAAGTCACAGCAACTGTGGGAGATTCGTTGAGTCTTTACCAACAGGAATGTTATATGAATGACTGGCAACTTTGGAAAAGGAACTTCCTGGGCATTTTCAGAAATAGTAGCTAGATGTTCTGTTTCTATTGTTTCTCTTGCTGAAAGAAAGAAAACAGCATTCTTCTCTTCTCTGATTTTCTCTGCTCATTTTGGAGTATTTGGGGAGTTTGAGTTGAGAATATGAAGGAGGTTGGAGAAGATTTCGGGATCTCAGGAGTCCTGGATACAAAACACACAACTGAGTCTTTGAGAGAGGCCTAGAACCTGGAGCATGGGTATCATTGAGAATTAAAAGGAATAAGAAGGACTTGCAACAAGTCATTTCTTTGCTTTTTGGACAACCATAAATTAGGCAGAAGATATTTAACTGATTTGGTTTTTGTTTATTTTGTTTTGTAGGTATGTGTATTTATTTGGTTTTGGGTTCAGCTTCCCTATATCATCTGTGTAATAGTTCATTTTCTAAATACCAAGGCTATAAAGCTCACTAAAAGCATGAGTCTTAGAGTCAAAAGACCTGGGTTCACACCCCCACTCTGTCATTCACTAGCTGGATGACTGGCAGTTCACAACTACAACAGCTGACTTTAGTCCTGGCTCTACCACTTACTAGCAGAGGGATCCTAGGCAAGTTACTTATTCTGAAGTATTAATTTCTGTATCTGTAAGATAGAGACTAATGATATTACTTAATAATAGTTACAGTAAGGACTTAATGAAGTAATGTATATGTGTTTATAGAGCTTTCAGAATGAGGTTGATACACAGTAAATGCTCAGTAAACATTAACCTTTTAAACTTATTCTATGAGCTCAACTATGTGTGTAAGCCTGGGGAGAAATTTTGCCATCTAGGAATCTACTTATTCTGAGTGACACTTGATGACTGCTATGCCAAGTGAAGCAGGAGATCCCTCTCTGCCCCAAACTGGAAATATGCCTCTACCCTATCCACACATGCACACCAGAATTTGTAACCTTTGTAATGGAGATGTAGATACAAGTTTGTGGACAGTAACTGTAAATAACATGTCATGGTGGTGATTTCACTTACTGAACCTAAGAGGAATCCAGATTCTTCTATGACTCTAACCCAGAGTTACAGGCAGTGCCTTAGATGACCTCCTCTGCCAAGCTTTTGAAAAGTAAACTAGTCCTGCTCTCAACTTTCCTGCAAACACTAGCATAGATGCCATTTGAATCTCTTCACTGTGATTCTTGAAGGCACAACTGTATACTAACGTACATGCATCTGAAAAAGGAAGGAAAAAATCTCATACTCTTGATGACTTCTTTTGCTCAGATCTTTTGGTTAGCCATTTAAGTTAGGTTTTAATCATTATCGGTGACATTTCTGCTTGAGCTATAATGAATTATGTCCCTGCATATATGACACTTCAGGAGGAAAGAGTCTTAAGACAACACTAAAGCATTGGTCAGATCTTCCCAGGAAACCACACAATCCTCATGGACCCCTGGGGATAGCTTCAGATTTTCACAGATGTGATTGCTTCAAAAGGGTGACCTTCTGTGTAGTTCATCTAATCAATTCCAGTCAGTTCTCCCTGTCTTCTTTTATTCCCCAAAGGGGAATAAATTTGCAAAAACAGAAGTGCCTAACTAAGAATGGAAAACACTATAGCATGAAGAGAGGAAAAGAGAATTAAAGAGAGGAGAGGAAACCATGTTGCAGTGGTTTAACTGCTTTCTCAGTTTCAGTCCCCACAAAGTTTTCCTAGTTAACTTTTACAGTTCCCATTCATTTATCACTAACATAGCTAACAGCAGATGCCCACTGAAACCTATTTCAGTCTAGCAGATGAGCCCTGCTCTTTTATTGGTAGTTGACATATGAGGACACTGACACTAAGTGTAGAAGTTACATGGCTACTAACTTTATCACCCAAAATAATGTTAACCTTTTCTGCACCTGAGATGCAACAGACCAGCCAGTTGCTATTCACAATTGAGAAAACACAGGACTTGAGTTTTAGACTTTGTTTATAATCCACCCTGAGGAAGGTTTAGCGGGGCTATGAATAAAGGAAGATGTGTGAGCTCTGAAAGAATCACAGAGATATTTCACAGGTCACTTCCAAGTTGACTCAGTATTGCTCAGTGTGGAATAAACTCCTCAAGGCTAAGTTGGCAACATAGTCACTTTTTACTCCACACATACAATTGTAATTGTGGTAGATGAGGAGACGTGTCACACAGGTTTCTCTTTGAATAGAGACTCGTTGCCTATTTATGGGGAGTGTAGCGGACCACAGCTGCAAAAAACTGGCTCCTGTAAGGTCACAACCCATAGCTGTGTGTTGGAGCATAAGGGAATATAAAGTGCTAATTGTCCTAACTTGGGACATCTTTACCAAGCAACATTTGCTCCTGATGTCCTCTCCTTCCACTCTGGGATATGTCGGCTGAGACTTTTGGGATCTACATAACAGTTTGGCATCTGTCTACCAAACGGTGTTTCCTTGTTCTAACCTTTAAGAATTCTGATCCTCAATAAACTACCTCACCCCCCGCCCCCCACTTCATCTCAGCAAATGCTTCTGGAGATCGTAGTCTGTAACTAGACACGGCCATAACTTCTCACTGGAATACTGCTTTTCAATTTTTTTCCCTCTCGAATCTAAGCACCCCCATGCTAGAAATCATTGCACTGACATTCAGAAGAAGAAATAGTAAAAACTTTCCAACTATCTTTTTGGTATCCAATTATCCAATTAATTTAGTGAGACTAATGTGGGTTCATACAGGATCAAGTGAAGGCTGAGAAATTTATTTACAACTTATTAGTATGTAGAACTGGAAATGGAAATATTTGTATAAAATAACACCTGACTTCAAGAGGCTCACAGTCTCGGCGAGAGTAAGAGACTAAACAAACCAAGTATGTCTGGCCAAAAAAGCTCAAAAAGTAAAAAGAATGCGGATTGGGTGGCATAAACTAGATAGAATAAAGACAGGAAGACAGAGAAGAAAATAAATGGCAAGACAGAAAAAGGAATCCACATCAGCTTAGCGTCCAGAGACACCAGGGGAGAAATGTTTCTCTTGACTCAATATTCACATGATTGTTTGGAAACTAGGTTGTATTTCTAAGAAAGGGCATTAAACATCACCATAAAAATGGGTAAAAAAAAAAAAAAAAATGAAAAAGAGAACCTGCCAGTCTCCTTAAAGAGTTGTGAGTGACTTTCTACGAATTCAGAACAGCATTTTCTTGTGTCTCCTCAGTTATGGCTTCGGTTTTAGGCTCCCCTCACCTTTTGTGACCTTACCCAACAGGGATTCCGTTCTTCCACCCAAATGCATAAGCATCCCTTCTGTTCAGGAGAACCAGCTTTGCGTATGGCGTGTATGGCGTCTCTTTGGTCCAGGCAGATGGGAGCAAGGTGGCCAAGCAAGTACAATCAGAGACTTGGATGAAATCTAATTGACTGCTGGGCCCTTGCACTATATCGAAGTGAACATCAGCCAATGTCACATAAGAGCATGTGCAAAATCAACTGTAGACGTGAGGACGCAGTGGAGGAAAAGATTCAACAGAACTGTAGTATTAAGGAATAATTTTTAAATAAGTCAGTTTTTAAAGAGAATAGCTTAAGTCAGAAGAGATTAAGGGAAGTTTAAGAAGTTAAACAATAGAATAAATGTAGAAAATCTTATGATTTATTCCTGAATTAAAAGTAGGAAAAATAAGATATAATAGCAAACTCTATTTCTAAAGACTAATTTTAATGCACTTCAACCTACTCTCACTTTTTCCTAACAACACCCTGTGAAAACTATAGAAACAGCAATTTTTGTCTTCGTTTTTTAAGTGAGGATACTGAGGTTTGAAGAGGATAAAAGCCCATTTTTATAAATTGCATTCCTAGTTAGTGAAAAAGGTGGAATCAGTTTCCTGCTATCTTGATTCTGAGTCTAAGATCTCTTCTCATTAGACCTTGATAAATGTCTTCTAGGATTGAAGAGGGCAAACACTAAGCTGCTAGGACCCTCATTCTTTATACAACCCAAGAAAAACTTGAAAGAAAATACAGAACTTTGTCCAGAAACAAGCCATCTGTTACAGAGCAGAGCAAAACAGCCAGGCATTCATGAGCCTCACATCAGTTCTGCCAGGATCAGGCTGGGCGGCCTCTGTTGCAAGCTGTTTAATCTCTAATTCCTGTGAATCAGGAACAATATCAACTGGTTGGTGAAGAGTTTGGAGAAGTCTAGGGTAAACTAAGTGCAATGACAAACACAGAATTAATTTTAGCCAAGACCAGCTCTGCAAATTAATCCCCTTTCTTCATGTTTACCTCTGGCCAGATGCCTGTATTACTAAGAACAGTTTTTATGCCATTCAACCCATGATGTTTAGATAGTTTTAAGAATGATTAAAGTGCAAAATCATTCTCATTTTAAAAAAGCCATGTATTAAAATCTGGGCTTGTTTTTGTATTCATTTGCTGAATGTTTATACCAATTCTTTGTAATATGTCGGCAGCAAAAAAGAATGATTGTAATGAATCTCTTATTCTCATTCCTGCTTTTTAATTCTTCTTAGTCTCCTCCATCTATGTCTTTCTTTTTCCATTGTGGGGGGGGGGGGAGTTACAGAAATGCTGCTTTAGAATGATTAGGAAGGAGACATGACAGATCACACTGAATGCTATGCATTTTCCCAAAGGAATAGAACTCGCAGATGGGTGTTTCGTGATAAGCAGACCTACGCTACTTTGGTAGAGCAGCATTTCTGTCAATGCCAAACATGGTCTTACCTGGGGGACTTTGCACTTGCTGTTGCATCTGATTGAACTCCTTTACTACAGATATTTATCTTTCTAGCTTTCTCACCTCCTTTAAGACTACTCAAAGTGACACACCTTAGTCAAGTCTTTGACTAAACCTAATTACTCTAAGACTGCAATGCCCCCAGAATGCTCTACCCTTCTTTTCTACTTATTTTTTCCCCATAGAAATCATTCCCTTTGCCTATCCCCCTCTATAGTTTACTTCTAAGCTGGAGGCAGTAGACCTGAGTGACTGAGAGATGGACTCTGGAGCCAGTCTGCCTTGGCCCAAGTTCTGATTCTTCTTTCTACTATTTCTAAAATCTTGGGCAAATTTCTAAACATTCTCTATAATATAGGGATGGTAATATAGGAACTATCTCATTAGTGATTGATATGATCAATGTCTGGCACTGTATACATATTAGCAATTATTTTTGCCATTGAAATGTATATTCTGTAAGGGGAAATAGATTTTGTTCCTTTTCACTAATGTGTCTCCAGCAACTAGCTTAATTCTTGGCAGATAGCAAATGCTCAGTAAGTATATTGAGCAAGTAGATAAAGGAAGGACAAATGCTTGAAAAGATAGGCAATTCCCCGTCTGCATGCAGAGATGGGTGTCTATAGTTAATCCACAGTAAGCTGCACACGAGGACACTAAGCTTGGTTGGTTTGAGTTTCTCCGCTGCCCTCAGATTTTTACTTTAGAAGCCCCTCTATGTATATAAGGTAGAGAATTGACATATTAAACTTTTTCCTTCTATATATTCTAGTATCTGTGAGAGAGAAATAGAGAGATCTAAAAGAGAGAAAAATTGCGTGGGGTGAAAATTTCAGAATTTGTAATTCCCATGATTTCCTCAAAGGTAGAAACTCTTTCTTCATGTCTCTGTGTTGGGAGATCATTTAGCAATGGGCACACAGTCCCACTGATGAAGGAGACAGTTTAAGGATGAAATGATCTGGAGCAGAATGAAGAATCAGGAGAAGCACCAGGGCTCTGGCAAAGTCTTCCAGGCAGAAGTTAGGCAGGTACGTGGACATAGTGGATAGAATTGGTGCGGTGATATATTAACCAATGTACCGTATATACTCAAGTATAAGCCAAGTTTTTTTGGCACAAAATTTGTGCCGAGTTTGGGTTTTTCGGCACAAATTTTGTGCCGAAAAAACTCGACTTATACTCGAGTATATAGGTATTTCTCCTTCCCAGATCTATTCCTCTTAGAGATTACAAAAGAAAATGACAAAAAATAAAGTCAAAGCTCAGCTTTTGAGTGTCAAAATAAACTTTTGAAGATTGTGGCACAGACAATAGTATGTGAGAAAAAGAATTATGAGTCTCAAAAGCCTTGGTTTTGAGGTTCAAACTCCACAGCCCTGAGGGACACAGGGCATGACGTTTAGGCACTAAGCAATGGATGGGAAAAAGTGCAACATTGGCAAGAGCTAGCTGTTCCTCTCCAGCCTATCACCACAGCAAAGTGAAATTTCTCTAGGCTGGGTGAGAGAGTTAAGCCAGAGGTAAGCAAGATTTTAAACCTATGAAATGCTGTGAAAGGGGTTCTCTACCTGTACCCCCTGGCTAAGACTCGGAGCTGATACTTTAATCCCAGATCAGTTTGGAAGGCCTAATGGCAGGGTCAGTTGGTGCTTTGCTTTCTTTTTATTTGTTTGGAAACAGAGTTTCACTCTGTTGCCCAGGCTAGAGGGCCTGGAATCAGCTTTGCTGTAAGCTTACAGCAACCTCAAACTCCTGGGCTCAAGCCATCCTCCTGACTCAGCCTCCCAGATAGCTAGGACTATAGGCACCCACTACCATGCCTGGCTAATTTTTCTATTTTTAGAGAAGATGTGGTCTCACTCTTACTCAGGCTGGTTTCAGATTCCTGAATTTGGCCTCCCAGAGTTCTAGGATTTCATGTGTGAACCACCTGTGCTTTTTTTCTACTGGGACTTTGAAGAGGTCCCAGCCTTGGCTTTTTTTTCTGAGTCATGCAGAAGAGTTGAGATGACTAAAAAGATGTTTACTTGGTATAAAGTAACCTTGTGAAGTTCCTGTGCCCTAGGCATGGTATGACAATGTTTAGAAGTTTCACCATGGGCCTGAAAGGAGTGTAGAAATAGCCTAAAGAACAGGGATTTATAAGGCCTTGCAATCCAAAGAGGGCAGAGTGATAACCATGTCTTTTTCCTTCATTTTCTGTGTTCTGATGCCTTGACATCCTGAGTCTAGATGAGCCTAGAGGGACTACTGCAACCAGGGCTGACAGTGAAAACTTTGCCAACTCAACTAGCTGGCTTTTCAAACGGAAACCAACCAATCCAGAGCCCATTCTCCTCTATAGGACTCTTGCATTTGTGGCCACTATACACCTGGCCTGAATTGTCCCACGGCCAGGTACCAAATAAACAGGGACAGCCCCTACTCCCCAGAGTTCTCTAAAATTACTCAAAATATCAGATCTTAACCCAGCTTAATGTAACTTGCCTGTTTCTTCCCATGGAAACCACAATAGAGTCTCCTACCCATAACCTCCTCCTTTCTCTTTGCCTCCTGCCCAAGCTTGATACTTCCCCCCCACACACACACACACCCAATGGGATGATGTGCCCCTCCTCTTGGGATATGGGAGTATTGCCAGTTACCTTAACAATGGCAGTCATCCTTGGATCTGCTGGCCTTACCTACCTAAATAATAAAATACTATAGGTAAAATAAAACCTATATTAAATAGGGAACACATCATAAATCAACAAGCAGAAACCAGAAGAATATTGAGGCCAATGGACAAATAAAAGCAGAGGACCACTTACTGCCTCCTGCAGATTCATGGCACTACCAGAGCCTTCTAAACACGCACAGCTGGGAAAGGAAGGGAACATCCTGAGTCAATGGGCAAAACCCTAAGATCAATGCGATAATCCTGAATTGAATTATGAATACACTAAGATAAATCTGAATTGGCTGATTAAGTTTTTGCCACTCACTAGAATGCAGAAATTAAGTCAAGCTAAAGTAAATAAAGTTGTACTTTCCTGTACCTATGAGTTTGTGGATTACGATTTGAATGCTGGGATGGGTAGAAGAAGGATTTGATAAAGAAATAAAGGACATAGTTCATTGAACTAAAGTGAAATATCGCCCACAGGCCAAGTCCAACCTGTTTTTGTGAATACAGTTCTGCTGGAACAGAGCTATATCCAATCATTTACACATTATCTACGGTGGGGAGCTTTCCAGTGTCAAATGCAGAGTGAAGTAGTTTTGACAGAGCCCATTATGTTCCACAGTGCCCCATACATTTGTTATCTGGTTCCTTTAAAAAAATGTTTGCCATGAACTAGATTACAACATTAGCAAAGGCTAAAATTAATCTCATAATTGCGCTTTCCTGACATACAGTTGTTTAAATTTCTCATATTGGGAATAAGCTTGGTCCCAGAATCTAGGGTGGGTCGCCCAGTTGCAGACATTAGGAGAAATCTGAGTAATAAGAACATGAAATCAACGCATTATTATAGCTCCTCTCAAAGCTCCTCCTGTAATCCTTTTCATGCATTGGGTATCTATTTAATGCTGGATGATTCAATTTTATACCTTTAAAGTGCATATTTTGATATCTGTGAATTAAAGTGGTTTTAGTAATTAGGTAATCTTATTCTCTGAGTCCAAGTTCTCCAAGGAAAAGAGCATAGAACAGGGGAACAGGTGGTTTTAGTTTTTATTTTACTTTTTATTTTGATACTTTCTGAATGACTTGGTTCACGTCACCTTCAGGTTCTCAATGGTGTGGGGGATAGATTTTGCACTCCCACCACAGAGGACATTTGACTGTGTCTGGAGATATTTTTGGCATTCACAACTCTGGACTGTGGTAGTATAGGGGGGATGTAGGCAGTTGGTGCTGGGGTTTAGGCATTAATCCCAAAAGACACAATCTGACACAATACAACCCCAATTGTTGAAATCCTGAAAGATCACAATGACTAAAGTCTAACATCCTCCAGATTACAGTCCTAAGAGATCAAAATACTGAAAATGCAATTCTGGAAAAAAAAATTAAAAAATATTTAAAAGATTTATTTATATTTTTAAGGGAATTTATTTGAGAAACATGCCAACATGACAGAATATTTCATAGGGCACTTTACCCAATAAAGTAGATAATAACATGTATGTTTTTGCAAGCATAAACCCTCAGGTAAACTGCCAGTAGGCTCACATGTATAACAATCATGGGCAAACCATATTTATAAGGAAATAGCTTATATAACCGAGGTCATCTGAAATACCATCACAGACAACCTTGACCTTTTGAGGAAATCAGTAAAAACCAAGAGGAGTCACCACTGCGTATGCAGTCACCTAAAGAATTGAGGTCTTGAGAAATTTTATCTTTCACAAATGCAGATGTTCAAATGGAACATTGCTTAATTTATTGAGAGTTTCAACACTTATAAGTACATGCACAATGCTTAGATACAAAGCCAATTTTGTGGAAATGCAACTTTGTGAAGTCAAATTTGCAAAAGATGCATAAAACGAATTAGAACTCTGTCAAAGTCTTTATACACTTTATACCTCCAGTATTGGAAATGATGCAAAGATGAAATACGAAGCATATAGAATGGTTTAAAAAAATGCTGACAACTTAAAAATACTGGGAACCAAACTAAAAAAGAAAACAAAAACCACTAAAAAGAAAGTATGAGAAGTGTCTTACAGGAATGGACTATGAGCTGTTGTACAGAGGTGGTCCATAGAACTAACCGAATTTCACCATAATTAGCTGTATTTTGAAGGCTTGCATCATGAGAAACAGCTACTGCTTTTCTTTTAGGACATGGCTCTCCTTGGCAAATATCTTTGTATTCATTTTGTATGTGGCACTTCTCCTTTTGAAATTCTTCTATGATTCTGACATATATCAACATGAACACTGTCCATTAAATTTTCCCATCATCTTTGCTATATTTCTGTGTTTTGGGCACAAGGAAATCCATTTTGCATGTGCTCACATACAGACCACAAATTTGGCGAAAGCAATACTGATGATCAGGCTGTAACACTGTTACATAAGTATCTTCCAACCCTGCCATGCATATAATTACTTTTGAACCAGTCAGTAACTTTTCCGGCTTCTTCAGGCAAATATGCTTTAATTCAGTAAAAGCTCCTAGAATGTTATCCACTGGAAGGACTGCTAATGCAGGCAAGTGACTCATTCATTTTTCGTCACTGTCACATTATGTGGCCTACCCCATTCATGTGAATTTTTTGCCAAATGCAATTGGGTTAAATGGACAAAACCAACTTTATTGGTAATACCTTGCAATTCACTTTTATTAGCTTTAATTGTACCTAATTCCAAATATGACATTATGGTTTGGGGATTCATTTGGACATAAAGGATTTGGATCTTTCAGGATTTCAGCATTTGGAAATACCTTCAGGATTGGGTCTTTCAGAATTATGATTGGCTCCAGTGGTGCTGTAGGTGGGTAGAGTCCAGAGACTGCGAAACATCCTAGGGGGCACAGCACAGCCTCCCACAATGAAGACTTATCCAGCTTCACATGTCAACAGTACTGAGACTGAAACAGCTTGATTAAGACTCTTTGAGGTTCTGTTCCCCCATGTACATATGTCTACCCATCTCACACCAACTTTTCCATTGTGAAATGAGTGTAGTATTCACAGAGCTTGGAATTAAAAAAGGGGAGTTACACCTTTAAAGTGCTTACAGATCTGATAAAAAATATTGGCATTCTAGTTAAAGATGAAAATTCTAACTTTATCTTCCCATTTCATATAAAATGAGTGATGAAAGATTTACTGTAAAACATAACAATGTTCGCAACATTTCTGAACAAAGAAATGATCAATTTTATGGTTTTTGTAATAAAAAGTGTCAACATGTTAATACTGTTATTTGAAAATAAAGTCAAAGAAAGATAAAGAGGTAATAGTACACCTTTGTCATTCTGGGAGACTTCAGTATACAATCCCTTTCTCATCTGAGAGATAATACCCACTGACACAGAACTGTCAGAACATACCATCTTTCCTTCCATTATGGACTCTAAACAGGGAAGATTCTCTTTCTCCCCCATGGCTTTATAGCAGAGCATAAGCAGTCACAAGACCTGTTCTCTGCCAGCTGGACAGTCCTACCTAGGATTTTGAGTTCCTTTACAAAATAAAGGGTAGGATTCATTTATGGTAACTGTGATAGATCCAGCACCAGTGGTGTCTGCAATGGTGACAGGAGTGTCTTTGCCAGACTGTTCCAGTCAAAAGAATCTGTGTTTGCTATGCTCCTTCCAGAAAAATTCCTCTTCTTTGTTTAAAATAGCAAAATCAGTTGTAGGCTTACAAAGAAGAATCCAGCTGATACGGTAATTATTGGCAGATATACATATTTCTATTTGCAAAATTAGCGTCAATAGAATTTATGAAGTCAGGTGACAAAAACAGGTTTGCATCAGGTGGCATTTTTTCTAACCTGCTAACCCAAAGCTAAGGTTATTAGTAATAAGTTGACAGCAGCCCCAACAAAGATGAATGGAAATATAAATAGTCCCCAATTTTGCAATTTGGAATTTGAGGCTTGTAAATATGAACGTTGCAAACTTCTGCTGCTTCTTTGTACGTTTCCTCTACCGTACCTTTCCTGCTAAAATAATAGCAATGGGTTTTCTACTAAACAAGAAACAAAATGAATTTTATTAATTCCTTTTATTAAATTTTTCCTTTGTTGTTACTAGTTGCATAATTAACCAGAGCAAAATTTCCTGCCCAACCATCATAAATACACCCCCCAAAAAAAGCACCTTTGATTCAGCTAGTGCAGATAAAGCTGGGCCCGCACGAATCAGAGCTAATACACACAATGATAATGGAAACATCCTATCTGTATCTGATTTGCTCACATATAGTTATTTAGATAACAAATTTCACATTCCTGGATAGGGAGCCTCCGATTTGATTCCAATCTCATAGCCCAAGTAAATATAAAATGACTGCCAACCCAGCAGACATAAATCTCTACAATCTCATTTTCATCACAGCTTCTGTATTGGGAAAGAATGTGAGTGAAAAGGCATTTTCTCCCACCTTGTTTAGTACACAATTACATGGCTTAAAAAAGATAAGAATTCCAAATTGTTAGAATGATAACATTACTCAAATGACTCCCCGAGAAGCTAAAGTATTCCCTCTTCCCCAAGTGTAGGCCTAGCAAAACAGAACCAGTAGAAATGAAAAATGTTAATTGTTTTATGTTCTTTAATTTTGAGCTTAATGACACAGGCTGTGTGCCACTGAGTGAAATACTCATTTGGAGAAAAAGACTGTTGCACGACATATTTCTGATTAAAGACAATTTAAACTAATTTTAAGAAAACCTCTTACATACTGCACATGCCATAAAATAAGCAATCCACTTAGAAACCAAATGAACATGTATGAGCAGTGCGGGTGAATTATGACTGCCCTGGGAGTCTTGGTGTTACTTCTCCTTGCCCTTGTAGGTTTAAATGATTACTGCGGCATAGATATTGACAAATGGATTTAGTTATATGGTTAGGCCTTGTGGGTTCAAAGAAATGCTGTTGCTATGAAAATGCTCAGCCATCTGAGTAACAGGAAGTGTCTGGGGTGCACTTACTAACTTGTTCAGTTGCCCTCTGAGTGCTGGCTTTCTGCTGTGATCTCTCCTAACCCACCTGACTCACCCTAAAACCTGTTCATGTCCTCAGCCTCAGTCTTGCCACTTAACCAATTGCTTCTTGCTGATTTTCAGCCACCTTGGATTCTCCTCCTTCTCTGCTATAAACCATGTTTCTTAAACTTCACAGAGCCAGTCTGATCCAATCCATTCTCACTGTTCCCTTGGGAATATCTTTGCTAATAGCAGCCACAGGTGGAGGAATGACCCTGCAGCTATTTCATCCATGTGTTTTAATTCTGTCTTTTCTAATCCATGGCAAGTTCCTCAGGCACAGGGCCCATCCCTTCTTCCTTCTTCACTTCCTATGGTGAGCACAGAAAGAATATAGACAGATACTAGGGAAAAGTCATTTTCATAGAACAGAAGCATTCTGACTTTCTATCTTTGGAGTGTGACCCAAAGTCTTAGCCAGGTCAGTCTCTGCTATCTGATGAGACCTCTCTCCTTTCCACAGTCTGCCTGGCTCCTCATACATTAAAAAAAAAAAAAGAAAAATCTGATGATTTACAACTTTGAAGGACATTTAGGACCATTCACTCCCAGAAGTTTTAAACTGTTAGCAGGGTGGAAACTATTTCTTTAAATGAAATCGTATCTGTAATCCTAATGAAACACTTAGTACAAATCCCAATTGATCCTTATTTGTGTGTTTATATGCTTAATGCCCACAAAGGCCAGCCTGTATATGTGTGTGTGTGTGTGTGTTTACCTCTGTTTTTTTTTAATACAACATTAACCTAGAAATCAGTGCACAGGAGACCCTGTCCATTCATGTATTCAGCAAATACACTGTCTCCTCAGTTCCAGCACTGGTATAGGAAAATGGTAGGGAACAAAAGAAACACTTATTCCAGACTTCTTGAGTTTAGCTTCTGGCTCATAAAAAAGTATAAATAGGGGTGGAGGAGACAAGATGGCGGACTGAAGCCAGCTTTCCACAGAGGCTCCCATCCAGAAGAAGAGTTAAGGGACATTTAGTAAGTAACATGGTGGATTTGAGCTGCACTAAGAGAGAAGGTTGAAGAATGCACATCAACGCCGCTGAGGTGAGCTGCAACCACAAGGATGCAAACAAAAGGTACAAAATTCATCACCAAGCGGACGGGAGTCCCCCATCCCCCATGAGACAGGCTCAAGAGCCCCACAAACAAACAAATGGGCAGAAATTAAAGGCCCTCCCACTATACTCCACGGGAGAGACCTTCTAAAAACTGGACCTACCTCCCCTACTAGGGTGCCATGGCATTCTCCTGCCAGGCATAAAACTGTATAAAACTGTAAATATCCTTTGCTGGCAACCCTGAACTCCCAGCATCGCCCTCCACTCACACAGAAGTCTACAGGCGTGTCCCTCAGGAGTTTGGATTCTTGGGTGATTTCTCGAGGGGTGTGGACAGTGCCACAGCTGCGGCTGGTCAGTGCTGACTCTGAGGCATGGGAGTGAGGAGAGGGCAGTTGGCTGAGGGGGAGCCACGCCAGGGTGGCACTTCCCTGAAGCGTGGTGCAGTAGCCCTCCTTGGGCAGCAATACGGCCAGGTGTAAAACTGAGTGAAACTGTATCTTCCCCGCTTGCAGCGCTGAGCTCCCAGCATTCCCCTTTACTCTCACTCTGGGGTCTGGGGGCCTGTCCCCCAGGAGTTTGGATTCTTGGGTGATTTTTCATGGGGTGTGGACAGTGCCGGAGCTGTGCTGTCTCTGGGGCGTGGAAGCGAGGAAAGGACAGTCAGCTAGAAGGGAACTGCTCCAGAGCAGCAGTTCCCTGAGATGCGGAGCAGCGGCTGTCTAATGGCAGAGGTGTGGCCAGGCATAAAACTGTGTGGAACTGTGTGTGCTCGCTACCTACAGCTCTGGGCCCCCAGCACTCTCCTTCGCCCTCACTGTCAGATCTGGAGGCCTGTCCCCCAGGAGTCCGGATTTTGGGGTGATCTCTCTAGGGGTGTGGACAGAGCATAAACTGCGGCTGGTCAGTGCTGACTCTGGGGCACGGGACCGAGGAGAGAAGGGTCGGCTGAGTGCCCACACCAGAGCAGCAGTTCCTGGAGGCGGATCAACAGCCAGTTTTTTTTTTAACAGCAAAACGGCTAACTCCTGGATGTTCTGAAGCCACACCCCCTTGTCTCCCTGGGCAACCAGAGGAGGCCACCCATGAGTAAAGGATTTGCCTGACACTGCTCAAAAACCTGGGAAGCTTTCAGGGCGGGGCCAACTCAGAGAGGTAACCGAATACAAACATCCAGCAGCAAAGACAGGACAGGACGTTGGAACTGAGAACAGCTTCTCTTCTGCAGGTGATTTTAGCAGGAACAGAGACAGAATCACGCAAAGTTGTTCTGTTCTGTTCTGTTAGTAACATCAATCAGGGGCAGGGCTAAGCCTGAGTGAACCCTCCCACCCCCCCAACCTTCATCAAGTGCCTGAGAATGTCAGGCCTCACCTCCTCCTGCTAGATAGCGGCAGAGTACAGAAGCCTGGCAGATTTACTTGCGATTCAGGCAGGTGCAAACCCCTGGAGTATCTGTTCACTACAGGCAACTGGGTCAGCCATCTGCAGAGATATCAGTGACTGAGTCTGACAGAGGGGCAAGGTGGGGAAGGAGGCATCAACCTTCCCAGACTAATCTATTTGCTAGGTGGCTCCTCCTGACTCCACGCAGCACTGGAGTAAGCCATATCAGAGTAGTCACCAGACCCCTGTGATCCAGTTCCCAGAGGCCTCTTGAACTCTCCCACCCAAGACAAGTGCCGATTGAGACAATGGATTTGAACCTTTTGAACTGAACCAATAGACTGAGGACTTTTCAGGCGGTGCCCTGGGTGTACGGTTGTAGGAAGGTTTGATTTTCCTTTTCCAACTGGTGCCAGAGGTGGGCGGGTGGGGTGACTTAATTGCTGGTTTTTCCCCACAGCTGAGACTTTAACCCAGAATAAATGTTACACTAGGGTTGAACAGAAACCAGCTGAAAACAAGACAGAACAACTTAGCCCCAACACACCAGACAGGGCCCCAGTTTCTCAGGCCACAACACTGTTCGAGCCCTCAACAAAGCCCCAGGGGAAAAATCAAAGGGAGTAAAACAACCATGGGGCGGAATTAGTGGAAAAACTCTGGTAACATGAATAACCAGAATAGATCAATCCCCCCAGGAAAAGATATGGCAGATGTAATTGAAGATCCCATTCATAAACAACTGTCTGAGATGTCAGAAATCAAATTCAGAATTTAGATTGCAGACAAGATTAATAAAGTGGAATTAGAAATTCAAGGAGAAATTCAAAAGTTGTCTCAAGAATTTAACGAACTTAAAGACAAAACCAGCAAAGACTTAGACACACTGAAGCAAGAATTTGAAGCCCTCAAAGATATGAAAAATACAGTAGAATCCCTCAGCAACAGAAAGGAGCAAGCAGAAGAAAGGATTTCTGACATTGAAGATAAAGCCTTTGAAAGCTCCCAAACTCTCAAAGAGGAGGAGAAATGGAGAGGAAAAATGGATCATTCTCTCAGAGAGCTCTGGGATAATTCAAAGAAGGCCAATATACGAATATTTGAAATTCCTGAAACTGATGAAGTGGCCTCAATGGGCACAGAGGCCCTTCTGCATGAAATTATAAAAGGAAATTTTCCAGACATGCCTAGAGATTCTGAAATTCGGATAGCAGACAGCTTCAGAACCCCAACATGATTCAACCCCAATAAGTCATCCCCCAGGCATATCATAATTAGCTTCACTAAAGTTAATATGAAGGAGAAAATTCTCAAAGCTGCCAGGTGAAAGAAAACCATTATGTACAAAGGGAAGAATATTATAATGACTGCAGATCTCTCTGCTGAAACTTTTCAAGCCAGAAGAGGGTGGTCATTGACTTTTGATCTCCAAGAGCAACCCAGGATCTTGTATCCAGCTAAACTGAGTTTCATTTATGATAGAGAAATTAAATACTTCAATGACATTTATATGTTGAAGAAATTTGCCATAAGTAAACCAGCTCTTCAGGCTATTCTCAGACCTATCCTCCATAATGAACAACCCAATCCTATACCACAAAAGTAAACTCACTCAGAAACTTCGGATCAAACTCCAACTTCCACACTGGCAAAAGGATTAAAAATGACTACTGGACCTTTGAAAAACTTGATACCCAAAATTTTACCAGACTTATCAATATTCTCCATTAATGTGAATGGCTTAAACTGTCCTCTAAAGAGGCATAGGTTAGCTGACTGGATACAAAAACTCAGGCCAGATATTTGTTGCAT